>MDKJ01080415.1:0-23823 GCA_005239525.1 Nicotiana knightiana
CAAGTAGATACATAATAAATAGGAATAGTTAATCAATGGCCCTTTCAATCAACTACAATAAGAGTGTGGTAGAACAAAAAGAGATTAATCAAACAAAATATATTAATATCACAATGAATTCATCCCCAACGGGTTCTACCAAAACCCTAGACTAAAGAAATTAGCTACTCATGTTATTGAGAATTAAAACTAAAAGAAATTTCATAATTGAAATATAAAGTAATGAATACTAAATGTAGAAATCAATGTTTGTCACTTCTATGGTGTTTTCTTGTTGAATCCTTCGAAATCCTTCCGAATCTCCTCCGTCCTCCTAAGTTGTGTTGTTTGGTTTCTATTTATATGTTTAGGGCGAACCCTAACCATGTAGGAGACTTCTATTTCAACCGGGAAACACTTAACTCATCAAAACTCGGATTTGGCTGAAACTAGGAACCCCGGGCGTTTGGACCCTAAGGCCTGGATAACGCCAGGCTAGGGCTAGCGTTTCAACCCTAACGCCTGGCTAACGCCAGGGTAGGGCTGGCGTTTCAACCCTAATGCCTGGCTAACGCCAGGTAAGGTCAGGCAGTAAAGCTCTGTCGCTCGGCTATCGCCCGGGTGTCTCCTTTTGCGTATTTTTTGACGTATTTGTATCCCTTTAGCTCCGTTTCCATCTTCAATTCACCTACACATAAAATAAACTCTATTAAGCACATAACAAGTGTATTTTTATCATTAATGCACCTCAAATGTAAGGTATATCACATGTTAAACTATGCATTCTAGCCTCGCATCAGTAGGCCTAGCGACAAGTTGATTTGGAGAACTTAGATGCCAAAATGTTTCATTTCATTAATGTAGAAATAGACGAATCTAAAACGACACTAAAATAGTAAGAGGAAAATAAATTCACTAATGGCCATTGGCCTTATTACATTGATAAAAACGAAAAAAAGGAAATCCTATCCTACTTGGTCCCAGAAGGACCTTCCCCAGATTCGGCACCCTTGATCCCATCGAACAGGTTCCCTAGCTCACGCAGTCCTAGCAGTAGGTATTTCTTGATGTGTTTCTTATCACTGGAGGAAAGGTATTCCCACCAGTTCAGGAGCGTTGGATGGATATTGCTGACCATGCCGAATCTTGGGATTTCGTGCCTCATATTCTGCAAAACAAACATAGTTAGGCCCTTACCCCCACTAGACTCGACTATTTATACACTTATGATTAGCATACAAGTATTTAGTTCTCCAAATAAATGCATAGAACGTGATTGTGTCCGTTGGGATTATGAAAAATCCGGTGGACTTTTGGATAAGGCAATCTTAAAAGTTATCATGCGGACCACACTTTAGCCTGGCTAGGTTTGACCATGATGCATGAAACAACATAACTGAGTAAGGTTTCTATGGGGTTTTAGACTGGTACCCTCGAGCGGACAACTCAAGGGGGAAAGGAACGGAACCGTCGACTGCACCGTTGATCGACTAGTTTTACCGCAAATAAGCCTTTCCGAATTTAGGGGGTAATAATATAGGAAGAGCGCAACCACTCATCAAGCGTTGCTATAGTATTTTGTTTGGCACGAGTGGAGTATGAATGTTGATCATGATTATGCAATAAATAAGCATTAAAGACACGTTGTCATGTATTTTCACGTTATGAAAGCAGTTTATAATTTAAAAGCGGTTACAAATGAAGGAAACATAAAGAGCATGTCAGTTACTTTTGAAGAACAAATAAATGCTTAAAGAAATAGACAAGTTATTGCGCACAAAAGGGGAAAAGGAAAGGTCGCAAGTATTAACAAAGTAAAGATAAGTTCACAAAGCCGTTTGAAATGGTAAAATCCTAGATAAATCCCCAGCAGAGTCGCCATGTTGTCGCGCCCCCTTCTTTCCTCGCGGAGATCGGGTTTATGACATTCGGTTGGGACAACTCTTTCCTTTTGGGAAAGGGGCTTGTATTTTTGAGAGTCTCCACCTAAAGATTTTTAAAGGTGCGTTAGGACACCAAAATGGGGTTCATTTACAACTACGTTGCTAACTAGAGATAGGGTAAGGGATTGAAATTATCCTAAGGGGAAGATGTTAGGCACCCCTCAAGATCCACAAGTGTGGTTCTCGGCCAAACAACTTTTTGTGAATTTGTACAGCTTAGCAAACAAACGAATAAGGCTCAAATAAGAGGGGATATAAGTCTTAAGCATGCAGATGTTTGAAACAAAATAGTAAAGAAGGTTAGATTTTGAAAAGATTACAATCTAAGCATATAAAGGGTATCCTAGGTTTATAGTAATGTGGATCACATCAATACAATATCCGGTAATCACTCCTCAAAGAGGGGCTACAGGTGGTATTAGCGCACCGGTCATCATATCCATATTCTACCATTTTCCACCCCTGTGAAGGTTATTAAAGCGCGTGTTGGTCACGAACTCTATTGCATGTTGTTACCCGCCCCTTCCTATCGGTCCCGGAGGAGGTTAGGACTACTATCCTAAGAGGGAGGTACTAAGCAGACCCTCAAGTTTAAAAGGTAAAGTTCTAGGGCGACAGACAAAAGTATATAGGACTGTAGTAAAAGGGAATACATAAGAGGCAAGTAAAGGCTCAAATTTACCTTCGCAAATGAAGCGATTAAACAGCACGACTCAAACACAGTTAAGGGCAGTAGTTAAGTTCAGAATCCTAAGACATGGTGTCTAAGTGAGTTCAGAAGATAAACAGACATGCAGGTTTATTTTATTACTCAGAAAGCCCTAATCAGTTTTGCCTACTGATTAAAAGAACCTGTTAAGCATTGAGCAACATATACAGGAAAGGAAGATTCTTAGTCTTAGACAAATTAATCACCTAAGGCTTGTCTAGGTGTGAGATAGTATGTACCAATTACCAGCATTACTTAGAGGAGAGCTGTTCAACATTGTATTACCTAGAACATATTGTCCTACGTATTCAGAATACAGACTTGTTATCAGTTGATTACAAGAATTGAATGCAGTTAATTTTATCAGTGATTAGGCTAGGTGTGCCTAAACGAATGAGATGTAATCCTAAGTACATGATATCTAATGCACGAAGATGCAGAATGGTTTGTATGCGAAATTCCTAGGCAAGATTTTCTAAATGTAAGCAGTTACAGTAGTTGAACATGCTTTCAAAATATGCAGCAAGTATGAGAGGGACCTGTTTTGTTAGTTGTTTAACTAGAACATGGTCTCTACGTATAACATGGCAAAGTATTTCAGATTTGTTAACACTCGTTTAAGGCAGGATTTGGATTACATTTTTTAGAATGTATGAACATAATCACATGGCAGCATTTTCATTGTTATTACTGAACATGATGTTTCTAAGTGACATAACAGTATTGCAGTAAAGTGCTGAAACAATGTTTATAAAAATCCTAAAGAGCATGATTTCTAATGCATGATATGCTTTGCACATGTTAACCCGAAACATGATTTTTTCTATTGCGCACATAGGAAATGTAAACCTAAGAGTATGGTTTCTACCCTTTTAGATCTATAGCATGCATAGTTAACCCTTCCCTTTTTTACTATCCATCCCCAAGAGTCATTTACAACAAATTATTACAGGCCATGGATCATGAATTACATAATTGAAATAGAGAAAATAAGAAGCTATTCTATAGGGAGCCAGGGGATAGGCCCAAGTCTCCAAACCTCACTGCCACATGGTATTTCACAGCCTTTTCATAATCCGGGTGTGTCAAAGTTCCCTAAGGACCTCAAGGGCTCCCGGGCAATGCTCACACCCAGACTTAATAACAAAGAATTGAACATGTGCAGTGTGGAAGTGCCAGCCTCAGTGTGTAAGAGTTCAAAGGGAGCTCAGGGGTCCCAAAGCAGTGCTCACAATGAGGGGCAGAACTTATGGTCTAAGAATAAAGTGAAGTGCAAGAGATGATTTGAAAAAAGAGTTGAGTTAAAAGAAAACCTCTAAATGATGGTTTATTTGAAATGTGTTTGCATAACAGTAAATGAATGCCCTAGGAAATAGTTTTTTTTTTTAAAAGGAACAGGGGATGGAGCATTTAGCCAATATCAAACAGTACACACCACATAGAGAGACAACCACATAAACAAGGAAGCAGGGATTGGGGACACATAGAAACAGATTAGGATACCAGTTATCATTAGAGAAGTACTAGAGTATCACAGACTGGTATAGAACCCAAATAGTCACAAACACAGTAGGTCACCAAGAGTTCATGCCAAGAACTAAACAGAATCAGATTGAGGGAGTAATGGGGAGAGGACAACATACAATACACATAGTTACACATAGGTTCAAGAAAAGGTTTGGAGTATACATAGTGCAATTTTAGTACACTAGGAATCAAAAGAAGACAAAAGCAGAATAATATTAAAAACATGCAAGGGGGTAGTACACATGTTGAGACTAAAGGGGAAAGGTATTAAGAACTAAACAGCAGAGCATACGAAACTAGTTGCAAGTAGAACAACAGAACCATAAGTAAAAGCATATTAGGAATAAGATGAATTGAAATACCCAAAGAAACATATTGTTTTGAAGCTTAAACATAAATGGAAGACATACCAGTTGGAGGATAGAAATTACAGAATGAAGAGTAAGCAAATAGAATAACTAGTCCTGGCTTGCAGCCGACTAGTGATAGAAAGTGATCAAGAGAAGAGAAGTAGAGAATATGTATGTGAGTAAGAGAGGGTTTGAACAATGTGTGTGTTCGTCTGTTATGCTAATGAAAGATCAACGTATTTATAGTTTGAAAACAGGTAGTCAAATAAGGTAAACTAACATTTCAGCAGTAATTATGGGGACTCAAAATCAATCAACATACAATAAAGGCAAGTACTCCCTTCAATTAAGGAGTCAATGTCCAAACGGTAACAAACAGTAACAAAAATAAGGAAAGAAATCATTGAAAATCTGACTTTAACATATAAGTAGTGTCACGACCCAAAATTCTAACTTAGGCCGTGATGGCGCCCAACAACGGGGTCGGGCAAGCCAACTCTCAATTTACTAAGGATTCTTTCTTATTAGATTAAAAATTTCAATATATACTCAGTTTTTTTAAAAATTAAAACATGATTCGAGAAGGATAATTAGCCAGTTTTTAATCAAAAGCAGTCATGAAGAGACGTGAGCAAATATCTATACAAACCCAAAATCCATAACAACTATCACGTGTGTGCCAGGAACTAGTGTCACAAGTCCTACGGGCATACTAACAGAATATAAAAAAGATATAATATACAGTCCCACTGTCTGAAGGAAATAGACGGGAAATAAGCAAAAGAAAACCCCATGGTGCTGCTGGAGATCGCCAGGAGAAAAGCAGCTCACCGTGAAGTTGGTCTGTCTAATATCAAGTCAAGCTCCGGTCCGACAACCAGATGCACCAGCCTTAGAACCTGTACAATTAAGTACAGAAGCGTAGCATGAGTACATAAATATATATGTACCCAGTGAGTATCCCACCTAACATCGAAGAGGTAGTGATGAGAGATCGACATGACACTCACTAAGGTCCAACAATATAATTTAACAGAACATGATAGAAATGGTGGGCATGTAAAGGCAGTGAAGCAACAAATATATATAAGGCACTGAAATCCAAGGAAGTACTGGGAATGAATAAAACAATTACTACTTCACTTTCTCCCAAATATCTGTCAAATAAATATCCATGAATTTAGTAACAAATAAATCATGTGCATGCAGCGTAGGGACAACTTGCCGGAGTCATAAGATAGTCATGTCCGTGCACTGCCGAACGGCCCGAACCATAAGTGCACCTTTCCATAAAGTACTCATATCATTGCACTGCCGAGGATCGAACGGCCCGTACCAAAAGTGCATCTCTCAATCCTCTCTATGCACTGCCGAGGACCGAATGGCCCGAACCAAAAGTGCATCTCTCAATCCGTCGCGGCGTACAGCCCGTTCCTATAAGAGTGGGGGAAAATCACACTCTGCTCGCGGAATGTAAAAATTGGGAAGCGGTCACATGCACACACATTATTATTTTTTTTTAAAATTACTTTTCAGTGAACAATTCCTTACAGGTTTTCTCAAATTCCATGACCTCAAGGAAGTAAGCAACATGTAACATTCAATTTATTAAGCATATAGTTCATATCAAGTAAAACACAAGGCATGATGTGGGCCTAACTACACGGACATAATAGCATTAGCCGCTACGTACGGACTCTCGTCACTTTGTACGTACGTAGCCCCCCACAATTATCACATATAGCATTTAAATCACCTAGGGGGACGTTTCCCCCTTACAAGGTTAGAAAGGAGATTCACCTCGCGTCGCACCTACTCCCCGGGTCAAGAATGCGGCCGAAACTCCGACTCGACCCCCACGGATTCGAAACTAGCCAAATGTTATACAAATATATCAATTCATATTGAAAGCATGGAATTCTCCTATTATTTAGTCAAATTCACCATTCTTGAAGAAATCTCAAAATCCAACCCCGGGCCCGCATGCTCGGATTCCAAAAATTCTCAAAGAAACCCATAGCCTAAGGATCATTAATATATGATTTTTACTTGATTTCATAGCTAATTGGCGGGTAATTTTCTAAATTCTCGAAGGCCCTAGGTTACTACCCAAATTCCTAAATTTTCCACTAACTAAGTAGTTAAATCCTACTAAGAATGCATGCATTAACCACTTTAAGATAGAATTTACTTACCTTTCAGTGGTTGGGTCGTGGAGCCCTTTTTCCAAGCTCTCAAGTGCTCTAATGGAGGAAGAAAATGAAGAAATCCCGTATTTTAAAGAAACACACTGCCTGACAGTGGTTCCGCACCTGCGGCTCGAGGACCGCACCTGCGAGCAAAAGCTCGCACCTGCGGAAAAGGACGAGGAGGCTTAGGCTCGCACCTGCGGAGAAGAGACCGCACCTGCGTCCCCGCTCCTGCGGAACTTTGTCCGCACCTACGAGAAATGGGCTGCCCGTTGGGGGTCGCACCTGCGACTGGGCCCCCGCACCTGCGGTCAACACCAGAACAGGTGCACCAGCAGCTATTTCAGCTGGTTTTTAGCCTCGTGTGGTGTCTGGGAGGCACCTGGGCCCACTTGAGCCCCCATCCAAATATTCCAACAAGTCTCAAATCATAATACGGAATTTCTCGAGCCTTCGGAACACCCAAAACAACGCTAAAACTCAAAATCACATCTCAAAACCCCTAGAACCAAACTTAGGAACTTTAAATTTTTCTGACTTCGCTAACAATGCGTCGAACCGACCTATACTACTCGGAATGACACCAAATTTTGCAGGCATGTCATAATTAACATAACAGAACTATTCCCGGTCTCGGAATCCCGTTCGGACCTCGATAACCCAAAATCATGTCTCAAACCACAATAGGAACCTAAGGAACTCTTATTTCAATATTGGGCGCCGAAACGCTCCCGGTCAGCCAAAACCCATTCCGAACATACGCCCAAGTTTGAAATCATCATCCGAAGCTACTAGAACCTTCGAAATTCAATTCCGAGGTCGTTTACTAAAAATGTTGACCTAAGTCAAACTTGGCCCTAAAGGCCAACCTTAAGGAACCAAGTGTTCCTATAGCACTTTAAACACTTCCGAATCCCGGACCACCCGCCCCCGCAAGTCATAAATCACAATAAGCCACTATGGGAAGTTTCATTTAGGGGAACAGGGTCCGATAACGCAAAACGACCGGTCGGTTCGCTACATTCTCCACCTCTTAAACAAACTTTCACCCTCGAACGGGTCTAGAATCATACCTGAAGTGCTGAATAAGTGCGGATATCTACTCCGCATGTCCTCATCGGACTCCTAGGTCGCCTCCTCGATTAGTTGGCCCCTCCACCGGTCCTTCACAACAGAAACTCTCTTGGCCTTCAACTAGCGATCCTATCTATCAATAATAGAAACTGGCTCCTCCTCGTAGCCCAAACTCTCATCCAACTGAATAGTGTTGAAATCAACCACGTGAGAGAAGTCGGCGTGGTACCTCCGGAGCATGGATACATGAAAAACTGGATGAACTCCTGATAAACTGGGAGGTAAGGCTAGCTCATAGGCAACCTCCCCAACTCGCCTCAACACCTCGAAGGGACCTATAAACCTCGGGCTCAGCTTGCCCTTCTTCCCAAACCTCATAATACCCTTCATCGGCGAGACTTTCAACAGAACCTTGTCTCCCTCCATAAATGATACATCACGCACCCTCTGATCCGCGTAACACTTCTGTCTTGACTGTGCTGTGCGGAGCCTCTCCTGAATCAACTTCAACCGCTCCAAAGGATCCCTCACCAGGACGGTGCCATATAACCTAGCCTCACCAGGCTCAAACCACCCGATAGGGGAACGACATTGCCGACCATACAAAGCCTCAAATGGAGCCATCTCGATGCTGGAGTGGTAACTATTATTGTAAGCAAACTCGGCCAAAGGTAAGAACTGGTCCAATCCGAAGTCAATCACACATGCCCTGAGCATGTCCCCCAATATCTGAACTATACGCTCCGACTGGCCATCAGTCTGAGGGCGAAATGCTGTGCTGAGATCTATCTGGGTGCCCATCTCACTATGTAATGCTCTCCAGAAATGCGAGGTGAACTAAGGACCTCGATCTGATATAATGGACACCGGCACACCATGCAACCGGACTATCTCCCGAATGTAGATCCGGGCTAACCTCTCAGAAGTATAAGTAGTAGCTACTGGAATAAAATGCGCCGATTTGGTCAATCTATCCACAATGACCCAAACTGCGTCAACCTTCCGTAAAGTCTGAGGCAACCCAACCACGAAGTCCATAGTGATGCGCTCCCATTTCCACTCAAGAATGGGCATCTGCTGCAGTAGGCTTCCTGGCCTCTGGTGCTCATACTTCACCTGCTAGCAATTAAGACACCTAGTCAGATACTCCACGATGTCCCTCTTCATCCGCCTCCACCAGTAATGCTGCTTCAAGTCACAATACATCTTCGTAGCACCAGGATGATAGATGAATACCGAGAACTGTGTGCCTCCTCTAGAATCCTCTCCCTCAGGCCATCAACATTAGGAACACATAAGTGGCCCTGAAGTCTCAGAACACCATCCTCGCCAATAGTAACCTCCTTTTCCCTACCCTGAACCACAGCCTCCCGAAGCTCTGCTAAGCACGGATCATAGAACTGGCGGGCCTTAATTTCCCCCAATAACAAAGACTGAGCAACCACATGTGCTAAAACTCGACGAGGCTCTGAAAGGTCTAATCTCATCAGGAAATTGGCCAAGGACTAAATGTCCAAGGCTAGGGGTCTCTCCTCTGCTGCAATATAAGCCAAGCTACCCATACTCTCCGTCTTCCTGCTCAAAGCATCTGCTACCACATTTGCCTTGCCCGGATGATAAGAATGGTGATATCATAATCCTTCAACAACTCAAGCCACCTGCGCTGCCTCAAATTAAGACCCTCTGCTTGAACAAGTGTTGCAAGCTACGGTGGTCTGTATAAACCTCACATGACACTCCATACAAGTAGTGCCTCCAAATCTTAAGAGCATGAACAATCACCGCCAACTCCAAATCGTGCACAGGATAATTCTTCTCATGAACCTTCAGTTGGCGCGAAGCATAAGAATTAACTCTCCCTTCCTTCATCAAAACACACCCCAAGCCAACGCGCGAAGCGTCACAATATACTGTATACATCCCAGAACCGGAAGGCAATACTAGAACTGGTGTTGAGGTCAATACTGTATTGAGCTTCTGAAAGCTCGCCTCACACTCGTCAGACCATCGGAACGGGGCATTTTTCTAAGTCAATTTGGTCAATGGAGCTATAATAGAAGAGAACCCATCCACAAATCGGCGGTAATAGCCTGCTAGACCTAAAAAGCTCCTGATCTCTGTATCTGAAGTAGGACGCGACCAACTCTGAAATGCCTCGACCTTCTGAGGATCAACCTTGATACCCTCTCCGGATACCACATGGCCCAAGAATGCCACGGAATCCAACCAGAACTCACACTTGAAGAACTTAGCATATAGTTTCTGTTCTCGCAAAGTCAGGAGCACAACCCTCAAATGCTGCTCGTGCTCCCCCAGCCTACGTGAGTAAATCAAGATGTCATCTATAAAGACAATGACAAAGGAATCAATATACAGCCTGAACACCCTATTCATCAAGTCCGTGAATGTTGCTGGGTCATTAGTCAAGCAAAAGGACATCACCAGGAACTCATAATGGCCATATCTCGTACGAAAAGTAGTCTTCGGAACATCTGAGGCCCAAATCTTCAACTGATGATACCCCGATCTCAAATCAATCTTAGAAAACACACTAGCACCTGCAACTGGTCAAACAAATCATCGATGCGCGGCAAAGGATACTTGTTCTTAATGGTAACCTTGTTCAACTGGCGGTAATCAATACACATCCGCATGGACCCATCCTTCTTTTTCAAGAATAGAACTGGAACACCCCACGGCGATAAACTCGGTCTGATAAACTCCTTAGCCAACAACTCCTCAAGCTGCTCCTTCGGAGCCATACGGTACAGAGGAATAGAAATAGGCTGGGTGCCTGGAGCTAAATCAATGCAGAAATCAATATCACGATCCGGAGGCATGCCCGAAAGGTCCGAAGGAAATACATCAGCAAAATCTCGAACCACTGGCACTGAATCAATCGTTGGAGACTCGGCGGTGGTGTCCCGAACATAAGCAAGATAGGCTAGACAACCTTTCTCGACCATATGTCGAGCCTTCAGGAATGAAACAACCGGCTGGCTGCACTAACTGAGGAACCCCTCCACTCCACCCTAGGCGACTCGAGCATGGCTAAAGTAACTGTCTTGGCATGACAATCTAGCACGGCATGATAAGGAGATAGCCAATCCATGCCTAAAATAATCTCGAAATCAACCATGTCGAGCAATAAGAGATCTGCTCGAGTCTCGAACCCACAAAATGAAATCACACAGGACCGACAAATCCGGTCTACAACCACAGAATCGCCCACGGGAGTGGACACATAAATAGGAGAACCCAAGGACTCACGAGGGACATCCATAAAATGAGCAAATAATACCGAAACATAGGAATAAGTGGATCCTGGATCAAATAACACCGAAGCCTCTCTACCACATACTGTAATAATACCTGTGATCACGGCGTTTGAGGCCACTGCATCTGATCTGGCCGGAATGGCATAGAATCTGGATGGAGTACCGGAAGACTGAGCTCCTCCAGAGTGAACAGGATCTGCCTGACCTCCCCCTAACTAGCCTCCACTTCTAGGACGACCCCTGCCGACCTGTTCTCCGCCTCTAGGTGGCCGGACTGCTGGTGCCGGACCCATCGGCTGATAACCTTGCTACACGGCCTTTCCCTAAACCTGGGACACAACCTCCTCATATGACCTGGATCTCCACACTCGTAACAACTCCTAGGTACCATAGTCTGCTGCCCCGAAGAAGAACCCTGAATGGCCGGAGGGCGATGAGAGCCCTCTGGCATAGCACTGAAGTAAGGGTCGGAGGATCTCGGATGACTGGGATAACCACTGGGTGAACTCTGAATGGCTGGAGGACAGTAGGAACGCTCTGGCATGGCGCTGAAATGAGGCCTCGCTGGAACACCTCGGGGAGGTGGTGGAGGTGCTGAATATAAAGACCTGTTGGGCTGACCACTACTAAACTGACCTCTACCCCTAGCTGGGGCACCCCTGAAATCTCTAGAGAATCTATCCCTCTTGTCCTGCTGCCCCTTCTCCCTGCTCCTCGAACGATACCCCTCGATCATGTGAGAAATATCTACCACGAGCTGATAAGGAGTATCCATCTCCACCTCTCGAGCCATGGTGGCCCTAATACCTGGATGCAACCCAGCTACAAATCTCCGCACCCTCTCTGCATCAGTAGGTAGTATCATGAGTGCATGGAGAGAAAACTCTGAAAATCCGGCCTCATAATCTGTCACTGACATCTGCCCCTTCTCTAACCGCTCAAACTGATACCGTAGCTCTTCCCTCTCAGAGGGCGGAATATATCTATCTAGAAACATCTGCGTGAACTGCTCCCGAGTGACAGGAGGAGAATCTGCTTGCTTGCTGAGAATATAGGACTGCCACCACCTACGAGCTCTGCCCTCCAACTGAAAGGTAGTGAAATCCACTCCGTGGGACTCTAGTATCCTCATGTTGTGCACTTTGTCCCTGCACCTATCCACAAAATCCTGAGCATCCTCATGTCGCTCACCCCCAAAGACGGGAGGGTAAAATCGGGTCCATCTATCCAATAACTTATGCGGATCTCCGTCTGCGGCTGGTCTGGGCTTAGGTGCTGCTGCGACAGGCTGGACCCCACCCAGGGCCAGTGTAATTGGGGTATGATGTAACGCTGCTGTCTGACCTGCAGTCTGGGCAGTAGGGGTCTGGACTCCCCCTCCCGCCTGAGAAGTGGCAGGATCTGCTGGAAATAAACCAGCCTGGGACATGGTGTCCATAAATCTCATCATACGGCCCATGACAGCCTGGAAGCCTGGCGCCGTCATGAAGTCTACTGGAGAAGTATCTGTTGGAGGCACCTCGTCCTGCTCCTCTATAATAGGTTCCTCTGGTGGCAGAACCGGAATAGCTCTGGGACTCCCTCGTCCCCTACCGCGGGCCGGTGCCCTCCCCTGGCCTCTGTCGCGACCTCGGACAGCGGGGGTAGCGGCCCTTCCCGGGTCTGGAACATCAGATGCACGCGTCCTCACCATCTTTGAGAGAATAGAATAATGAATTTAGTAAATCATCGACTGCACGATAGAATAAGAACAAAGAGAGGTTTCCTAACACCCTATAGCCTCCTGAAGATAAGTACAGACGTCTTTGTACCGATCCGCAAGACTCTATTGGGTTTGCCCGTTACTCGTGAGACTTACGTGAACCTAGTGCTCTGATACTATCTTGTCACGACCAAAAATCCTAACTTAGGCCGTGATGGCGCCTAACAGTGGAGTCAGGCAAGCCAACTCTCAATTTACTAAGGATTATTTCTTATTAGATTAAACATTACAACATATACTCAGTTTTTTTAAAACAAAAAACATGATTCGACAAGGATAATTAGCCAGTTTTTAATCAAAAGCAGTCATGAAGAGGCGTGAGCCAATATATATACAAACCCGAAATCCATAACAACTATCACGTGTGTGCCAGGAACTAGGGTCATAAGTCCTACGGGCATACTAACAGAATATACAAAAGATATAATATACAGTCCCACTTTCTGAAGGAAATAGATGGGAAATAAGCAAAAGAAAACCCCATGGTGCTGCCTGAGATCGCCAGGAGAAAAGCAGCCCACCGTGAAGTCGGTCCGTCTAATATCGAGTCAAGCTCCGGCCCGACAACCAGATGCACCAGCCTTAGAACATTTACAATTAAGTACAGAAACGTAGCATGAGTACATAAATATATATGTACCCAGTGAGTATCCCGCCTAACCTCGAAGAGGTAGGGACGAGAGGTCCACATGACACTTACTAAGGTCCAACAATATAATTTAACAGAATATGATAGAAACGGTGGGCATGTAAAGGCATAAAGCAACAAATATATATAAGGCACTGAAATCCAAGGAAGTACTGGGAACATTACTACTTCACTTTCCCCCAAATACCTGTCAAATCAATATCCATGAATTTAGTAACAAATAAATCATGCGCATGCAGGGTAAGGACAACCGGCCGCAGTCATAGGATAGTCATGTCCGTGCACAGCCGAGGGTCGAACAGCCCGAACCATAAGTGCACCTTTCCATAAAGTACTCACATCTATGCACTGCCGAGGATCGAACGGCCCGTACCAAAAGTGCATCTCTCAATCCTCTAAATGCATTGCCGAGGATCGAACGGCCTGAACCAAAAGTGCATCTCTCAATCCGCCGTGGTATACGGCCCGTTCCCATAAGAGTAGGGGAAAATCACACTCCGCTCGCGGAATGTAAATTGCGAAGCGGTCACATGCACACACATTTTTTTTTTAAATTACTTTTCAGTGAACAATTCCTTACAGGTTTTCTCAAATTCCATGAGCTCAGGGAAGTAAGTAACATGTAACATTTAATTTATTAAGCATATAGTTCATATTAAGTAAAACACAAGGCATGATGTGGGCCTAACTACTCGGCTATTAAATAGCCGCTACGTACTGACTCTCGTCACTTCATATGTACGTAGCCTCCATAATTATCACATATAGTATTTAAATCACCTAGGGGACAGTTCTCCCTAGAAAGGAGACTCACCTCGCGTCGCACCTACTCCCCGGGTCAAGAATGCGCCCGAAACTCCGAACTCGACACCCACGGACTTGAAACTAGCCAAATGTTATACAAATATATCAATTCATATTCAAAGCATGGAATTCTCCTATTATTTAGTCAAATTCACCATTCTTGAAGAAATCCCTAAATCCAACCCCGGGCCCGCATGCTCGGATTCCAAAAATTCTCGAAGGAAACACTCACCCATAGCCTAAGGATCATTAATACATGATTTTTACTTGATTTCATAGCTAATTGACGGGTAATTTTCTAAATTCTCGAAGGCCCTAGGTTACTACCCAAATTCCTAAATTTTTCACTAATTAAGTAGTTAAATCCTACTAAGAATGCATGCATTAACCACTTTTAGATAGAATTTACTTACCTTGCAGTGGTTGGGTCGTGGAGCCCTTTCTCCAAGCTCTCAAGTGCTCTAATGGAGGAAGAAAATGAAGACAAATAAAGAAATCCCGTATTTTAAAGAAACACACTGCCTAACAGTAGTTCCGCACCTGCGGCTCGAGGACCGCACCTGCAGTCTCACACCTGCAAGCAAAGGCTCGTACCTGCGAAAAAGGATGAGGAGGCCTGGGCTCGCACCTGCGGAGAAGAGACCGCACTTGCGTCTCCGCTCCTGCGGAACTTTGTCCGCACCTGCGAGAAATGGGCTGCCCGCTAGGGGTCGCACCTACGAGGCTGGGACCGCATGAGCGGTCCCGCACCTGCGACTGGGCAACTGCACCTGTGGTCAACACCAGAACAGGTGCACCAGCAGCTATTTCAGCTGGTTTTTGGCCTCGTGTAGTGTTCGGGAGGCACCTGGGCCCACCCGAGCCCCCGTCCAAATATACCAACAAGTCCCAAATCATAATACGGTCTCGCTCGAGCCTTCGAAACACCCAAAACAACACTAAAACTCAAAATCACACTTCAAAACCCCTAGAACCAAACTTAGGAACTTTAAGTTTTCTGACTTCGCTAACAATGCGTCGAACCGACCTATACTACTCGGAATGACACCAAATTTTGCAGGCAAGTCCTAATTTACATAACGGAACTATTCCCTATCTCAGAATCCTTTCCGGACCTCGATAACTCAAAATCACGTCCCAAACCACAATAGGAACTCTTATTTCAATATTAGGTGCCGAAACGCTCCGGGGTCATCGAAAATCCATTCCGAACATACGCCCAAGTCCGAAATCATCATCCGAAGCTACTGCAACCGTCAAAATTCAATTCCTAGGTCGTTTACTAAAAATGTTGACCGAAGTCAAACTTGGCCCTAAAGGCCAACCTTAAGGAACCAAGTTCCTAGGTCCTATAGCACTCTAAACACTTCCGAATCCCGGACCACCCGCCCCCGCAAGTCATAAATCACAATAAGCTGCTATGGGAAGTTTCATTTAGGGGAATGGGGTTTGATAACACAAAACAACCGGTCGGATCGTTACAAGTAGTAGTAAAAGTATAGAACATGTGATTAGAGATAGATTCAGAATATCCTAATTAAGGAAAGTCAATTTGATTGCATGTTTATTCACGGAAATAAGGCAAGAGCTGATTCAAATCCTAAAAAATCAGTCAGGAAACCCTCAAATTACAGGAAACCAGTATTACTCAAAGGAAAATATCACATATTTAAGGAGATGCTCAAAATCAGTAAAGGATATGGTGTAAAAATCAACAAAGCGCTAATCACACTTATTCAAAGATTAAAAATGATAAAACAGTATTGATTTGAACGAAATAACACATATTAAGCAAAAATTAGGAACCCTAATCACGAAATTAGGGATTCGCATCAGAACATGGAAAATAATTAAAGAATCAGTATATTATCATGGTTTAGGCAGAAGCGACAAAGAATCAAAAACCCTAACTGCAAGTATAGAGCAAAAATCACGTAGTGTTTCACGAGAGTAAAACAGTCGCAATAGAACAGGTAAAACATTATTGTAAGCAAAGCTTGGACTCATAGATTGTACCCAAGAAATTTGGGGCTTTTTATCAAAATGAATTAAACAAGAAGGGAGCGGCTAAAATAATGCTTAAACACAATAGAATCATAAAATAATACTAAGAGACCCGAAGGAAAACTGTTTTTGAAAAGAATTTTAAACCCTAGTTTTAGAAAAACAAAGAATCATTCGAGAAATAGGAGAATCTTTAAAGAAAACACAGGAAAAACTCATAATATGTATAGGTCTATTAAATATCTAAAAGAATCGGAAGTTTAGAAGTTAGGGTTTCAAAGAGAGAACCCAGAGAGAGAGAGTCGGTATAGAAACCACCGGATCTAGCCGAAAAGTAGGGAAATCTTACTGGAGATCGAGCCATGAAGACCTGAGACAGGCCAAAGGTATGAGAGAGTGAACCCTGTCTCTTGAATACCTTAGAGACGGAAACACCGGCATAAAGGAGCCATGGGAGGCATGAGGATGGTGAGGATTCCATGGCCTCCGGCAAAGAGGCGGTCGGAGAAGACGAACAGACCTCATCGGAGGTGGAGAGACTGGAAGTCTCTAGAGGGGGCTAGAGAGATAGAGAGAGAGAGAGTAGAGAGATGAGCGTCTGAGTAAAAATGAAAGACGAGGGGGGGGGTAGTCTTAGGTCTAGTTATGGTAAGAATTAATCTGGTCCGCTGATCAAAAGTGATCAACGGTCCAGATTAAAAGGGGGATTGGGTCGGGTGGCTAAAGGTTTGGGCCTGGTATTTGGGCTAATTAAATGGGTAGGGGTCCGGATTTAATCAGGTGGGTTTGGGTTTAATTTGGGCTACGATTGAAAATTAGAAATGGCCATTAGTTAAATACCCATTAAAATAGCGAAATAATTAATAAAAATAGCTAGTAATTACAAAAACTAAAATTAATTCTAAACAACTGAAATTAAGGTAATTAACTAATATTAAACATATAAAATGACTAATTATTGATTTAAATGGTATAAAATGTATAATTAGGCTATAATTGTAAAATTGCGGTAAATAATGCCAAATTGGCTAATTTATGAAATAATTAAATCCCAATAGGATAAAAAATAGTATATCGAGCTGGGAAATATTTTAAAAATTATTTATAATACAATTTATGCATAATTATAGAGTGTAAAATGCTGAATAATTTGGAAAAGAGATTAATAAAAATATGGAAGATTATGGAAAAAATGCCAGTGATTTTGCCGGTATATATGCAAATTTAAAAATATTTTGAGGGAAAACTGGGTATCAACACCTGTCTTAGTACACACATGATCTACTGAATACCTTATATTTACTCATCAAAAGCATCGTGCAAAATCGAGTTCCTCTGACTCAACTCATCTACAGCCACATGCAACCTCTTACCAATCGTCTTTCTAGATGTAGGCATCGGCGTATTATGAATAAGATAGAATTTAGGAAATTGAGTTCTTACTACTGAGCTCTACTATGGGATCTAGAGTAAGAAGAAAGAGTGATAGTCCTAAATGCCCTGTAGCCTCCTGCTTATAAGTGTGGTGCACAACACACCCATAAAATAGAATACTAGACACGACTTGTAGACATCCCTAGGACAGAAATGTTCTGATACCACTTTTTTCACGACCCAACCTATGGGCCGCGACGGGCACCCGGTACCTTACTCAACCGAGTACCAACATAACATATCTTTCTTATCATACTATCACGGGTTAATGAGCCAAAATGGTCATCATGACATAATCGAAATAAAACATAAGGGAATGCTAGACATATGACGACCTAACATGATATAGAAACGTATACATGTGACGTACGCTCTTATAAGGCTGACATAACCATTTGTAAATTAAAAACATAGGCCGACAAGGCCATACAAGTATCCATATACTTGAGATTTTTCTACAAGCCTCTAAGAGTACATAAACATCAAAAAGGTCGGGATAGGGCCCCGCCATACCAGTCAATGCATGTCCCAATCATACTGACCAAATAGGCAACTCCGGAGCAAGTGGAGTGCAGCAACACCTTCCGCTGAGCCGATAGCCTACTAGGAGGACTGTCAACCTGTCTATCGGGACCTGCGGGCATGAAATGCAGCGTCCCCAAGCAAAAGGGACGTCAGTACGAATAAAGTACTAAGTATGTAAGGCAGAATAGCATAACTAAGAACAGTAATGTAAAGAGATGTAGGAGATACAACCTGTAACATCTGAGTGCCTCTGAGATATAGTGACATGAAATGCGTGATAAATATATATATATATATATATATATATATATATATATATCTTTAAAAAATATCCCCCTCTGTGGGCATCATCATCATCATATCATATCCGGCCTCGTAGAGGACTCGGTAAAAACACACCCAGCCATCATAAGGCTCGGTAGAATCGTACCCAGCCACGTGGAGCTCGGTAAACCCAACTGATCAGTGGTTGCACAATAGGTGCCGTACCCGGACGACTATAGCGCGTCTTGGTAGAGTAAAATAGATACTATATATAATGCATGTTGGACTCATGGAATCAAGCTCTAAACCTTTCGGAGTGACGTAAGGTAGTTGCTCCTTCGATTAACATTATGGAGACCATACCATCATTATGATCTTCACTAGGACTCAAGGCCCGTACATACTTTCTTAGAATAGATTTGTAAGGATAGAAAAACATGGACAACCGTAGTTGCTAGGAGTAGATTCATTATTAAATAGCGTATCTTTTACATTCGTTTCACTTTAGATCATGCCAAAAGAATGAAGGAAGAGCCTTAACATACCTTATCACAATATTTCCACTCACCAAGTTGAACTCGCCTCTTTGCCCCTTAATCTACAACAACGATAATAATACTATCATTAAGTTACGAAAGGTACAACTATCGCACAACGAACGACAAGTTTATTTTGTACAAAAACGGGCAGCATCTCCCCTATTATTCTTACTTCATCAAAATTCAAGATAACACCAACAACACAAGAACACAACAACAACAACATATATACATTATTTTCCAGCCTTATATACACCACAAAATACTACAAAACAGCCAAGCACACCGCAATCTCTTCATACACAAAACGACCACCGTAGTAGTGTCAAACGACATTAACAAAAATAACGACGAACAACCAGCCCACCATTCCATCATTATATATTTTTTCCCACACCTTTTATCCTCCAAAACTCCATAAAACATCAGCACAAGAGGCCAACACGAAACAGCCCACAAATAGTCCACTTTTGTCAAATAACTCAAACTCACGGCTTCCGATCATCGTCCCATGACTTCTAACTATTAGGAAACACATTTATCAACCTTCCTTGATATTTAAACACTTAAATACAGATATTAGACGTTTCTTAACTATGAATTACCTTCCAAAACTCTAAATACAAAGAAAAACAGAGGTAGTATAATGGCACTTACGTCGTAGGGATCATTTTGATGTTATCGCTTCTCGATTTCATGCTCGGGATGATAATCTTATTTGAAACCCTAGAAGAGAGCTTAAGGATATGTTTATGGGTGTTCTCCAAACATAATCTTATTTCTGAACTTACATCAATTGAGTTACGACATACTCTCACGTATGAAAACATGGGGTGTAACAGTTGTCACGACCTAAATTCAATTATAGGTCGCGATGGCGCCCAACACCGTTGTTAGGCAAGCCAACACTAATCAACTTGTGAGTTCACATTTTTGTTATTAAACATCCCCAACATCCACTTAACTTAAATTTATAGCATTAGATAAATAACAAATTATTAAGGCAATTTAAACGGAAGTGACTAAAAGAGGTCATAATTATATGATTACAACCCAAAATAATAGTCTACTAATGTGTGTGCCCGGATCTGGTGTCACAAGTGTGTGTGGGCATCTAGTAGAATGTACAAAATATAACTATCCTACTGCCTGAAATAGAATAGATAGTAATAAACAAAAGAGAGGCTCAGGCATGCTGCTGAACGACATCAGAAAGGGGCAGCTCATCGTGGAATCTCGGTCAAGTATCAGGAACGCGCACCGGGCGGATAGCTAGATGCACCTACCTCAGATTCTGTACAATTAAGTACAGAAGCGTAGTATCAGTACATAAATAATATGTAACCAGTAAGTATCCAGTATAACCTCGAAGAAGTAGTGAAGAGGTGTCGACTTGACATTTACTAGGGCCAAAATAATATAATTAAGTGTGAGGCTAAGCATGGATATCATGAATAAATAACAGATAGTAACAGGAAGTGACAAGTCCTTTCATAATTAAAATTTCAGTTTCCATCATTTCAGCTAATAATTTATATTTCAAGACATTTAAAGCAATTCAAATCACAGAAAGTACCAAGCAAATAGCATGCACAAATAATGTCAAGGTCGTACGGCCCGATCCAACAAAATAATAAAATGTGCACTGCCGGATGGTCGAACGGCGCGAACCATAGCTGCATCTATTACCCCGCTCACGAATCATACATGTGACGCGGTCAAATATAAATAAACACATCAAACAGTCAATCAAGAATTCATCAAGAAAGCAATTACCCAAAGAAATGTCAACTTCTCTTTAACGATCAAGAAAATGATGTTTAAACTTTTTAGAAATTCTTTGTCAAGTTATATATGATTTAAGAAATTTAATTTGACAATAAAGTTTCAAGTACGGCAAGTAAAGCATGCTTTTGGGTCCTAAACTACCCGGACTTAGCATAATAGTAGCTACGCGCGGACTCTCGTCACCTCCCGCGTATGTAGCTCCCACAATTTGGAACACATATTCAATTATTTTGCATATGGGGATAATTCCCTCTTACAAGGTTAGAAAGGAGACTTACCTTGCCCCCAAAGCTTACTTCCGAGCTCAAGAATGCGCCTAAACCCTCAAACCGGAGTCGGACAATCCAAAACTATTCAAATATGGTAAAAACTAATTAATATAGGCTCCAAAGTTCATACTTCCACTATTAGAGTGATTACTCAACCCAAATTACAGGATTCCTAAAATTCACCCCCGGGCCCACGTGTCCAAATTCCGGAAATTTTCGAGGAAAATTGTTACCCATAACCTTAGGATCAAGAATATGTGATTTTTACTAGATTCCATAACAAATTTCGTTGTTAAATCTTATTTTTATCAAAACCCTAGGTTTTACTCTAAACCCATAAATTCCACAAATTTACATGTTGTAATCTACTCATAAACTATGTATTAAACTCACATTAGGTAGAAATTACTTACCTCACAAATCTAGGTTGAAATCTTCCCTTTAGAAGCTCCCAAATCGCCCAAGAATGAAGTGAAGTGACTCAAAAATGACAAACTCCCGTATTAAATGAAGGTCACTGCCTTCAGTGACTTCCGACCTGCGATGTGTTGACCGCACATGCGGTCTTTCTTCTGTGGACAATTGTCCATATCTGCGGAAATGGGCTGGACCAGCTAGGAACACACCTGCGGACGTGTGATCGCACCTGCAGTTTCACTTCTGCGGAAGAGGGGTCGCATCTGTGGAACTTGGGCTCCACTCTTGGGCCGCATCTGCGATGCTTCGCCTGCACCTATGAGCTCGCACCTGTGGCTGCCCAACCGCAGGTGCGGTCGCACCAGAACTAGTGCACCAGCAACTCCTTTTGAGCTTGAACTAGACTCACGCGATGTCTGAATGGCATCTGGGGCCCGCGAGGCCCCGTCCAAACATACCAACAAGTTTGAAATCATAAAACGGACAAGCTCGAACCTCGGAAAGTCCGAAACAACATTAAAACTAAGAATGACACCCTAAAACCAATTGAATCAAACTTATGAACCTCAAGTTCTTCAATCTACTTCCAACGTGCTGAAACGTACTTATACTACTCGGAATGATACCAAATTGTGCGTGCAAGTATTAAATGACATGACGGAACTATTCTTGGTCTCATAATTCCATTTGGACCTTGATAACACCAAAATTTGTTCCAAACCACATTTATAGAACTTCTAAAACCTACATGAATCCAACTTTCACTCTTTGGCGCCGAAACACTCCCGGGTCATCCGAAACCCACTCCGAGCATACGTCCAAGTCCTAAATCGTCATACAAACCTATTGGAACATTTTTAAATCCCGATTCTGAGGTCGTTTACTCAAAATGTTGATTGATGTCAAACTTGACCTTTTAAATCCAACCTTAAGGAATCAAGTGTTCCGATTTCAACCCAAACTATTTCAAATCCTGAACCAACCATCCCCGGAAGTCATAAATCAGTAAAAGAAAGTACGAGGAGTCTTATTTAGGAGTACGAGGTTCTAGAAAACAAAATGACATGTTGGGTCGTTACACACAAGATGAGTGATAAACTTTAATTTTTCTTTGTGTTACGATGTTTATTTTTGTTGTATTGAATTTGTATTAACACTCATTTATTCCAAGGGGGTACCGGCTAGATATGAATTTTACAAGTTATGAACTCACGCCCAGTTGGAATATGTGTAGTTCTGGTGTGTTGGATATGGTGGTCCATCCGGGAGTCATCAGCAACAGGATAATGTCCATCATGGGATGTCAACACATTACAATTTGTAAGTGGAGTGATATAGCTATATGTAAAGTATTTATATATTTGAGTAGCTCATTATTTTGTTGTTTGTGTAGTAAAAACGAGCAACTTGAACCTCATGTCTTGACTCAATTTCCCGAAGACGACATATTTAATCGCGATCTGGAAGATGCACAGAGTCAAGACGAGAACAGTGATTATGACAACAATGTCGATAAGTCCGGAGATGACACACCCCTCCCTGATGAGGGTGGTGATGAGGAGGAAGATAATGTTGTACCTGATTTGACTAGGGAGCATGCTCCACCCCCTGTTAGACCAAGAGTGTACGAGTCCCAAATGTTGTTCCATTCACGGGAGATTCCCTACCTTGATTATTTGCCAAGTATGCTGGATGTGGATTACCTCACAAGGGATATTGATGAAATTCGGACAGCATTATGGGATGAAACTAGACCAACGGTGCTGGCAAAGGGCATGCTTTTTCTAGATAAAACGCACCTAAGCGGGGCGGCGAAAATGTACAGTGTAAAAGAGTGTCGTGAGATGACAGTATGTGAGTCAACTACGGATGTATACAAGCTTGTTTGTCGTAGATGGTTTACGGGTTGTCATTGGATGATGCGTGTGAGCAAGAAGAAAACAGGTATGTGGAAAGTGGGTAAATATGTTGGCACCCACACTTGTGAAATGGACACATTCAATGGGAATCACTTCAACTTAGATGTTGACTTGATTTCTCTTGTCCTGATTCCACACATTGAAGCGTCCATAAGGTACAAGATCAAAGAGTGCATTACATTCGTCCACCAGGAATATGGATGTACCATTACCAAAAGAAAGGATTTCTGGGGTGCAAACGTGCGTTTGAAATTTTTTATGGTAACTAGGATAAGTCATTTGCAGCTCTGCCCAGGTACATGGCCACATTGCAACACTTTAACCCCGGGACCATTGTTGAATGGAAACTTGAGCGGAGTCCGGTAATACCAGAATATATATATATATATATATATTCTGG
>ML403044.1:0-62342 GCA_005239525.1 Nicotiana knightiana
AATCGTCATGCCTAAGAAATCAACTTCATAAAAGTACTTAAAACAATGCACATTTTTAACAACTTTAAAACAAACATTTGCATGCAAAATGAATGTAGTAAAATAATAAGTAGCCCCTCGGGCGGAAACATGTTTCATAATCAGCCCATCGGGCATGCCTCACAATCCCTCAGCACCTCACAATCACTCATGCCTCCCAATCACTGAATCACTCGCACTCGATGCGCTCACTGGGGGTGTGTGAAGACTCCGGAGGGGCTCCTTCAGCCCAAGCGCTAATATCACTCAGCAGCTCACCATCACTCTTGGCCCTCGGCCACACTCGGTGGAACCACTAGAAAAGCCCCTCAGGTGAAGTAATGGAATGGGGTACTCGACCCGAAAACATCATTTTAATGCTCATGTAATGTAAATTAGGGCGAGTTTCAAATAAAACAGTATGCACAATGATGCTGAGTAAAATCATCAACAGGTAGTGAGGAAAACAACAGTAAAATACCCTCAAAGGGTCTAAACAGATCGGCACGAGGCCCCAAACACGGCTTACATCCCAAATATTTCATAAATCTTTAGAACATAATTTAATATAAGATTTTGAGTAAATATGCAACTCATTAGTGGCTGCGGAGAGGACCTAGTCCAATCCAAAAATCAATACGCGCCACATATTCTTCATTCGACATGTGCGCCATTCCAAATTCAGTGAGAAAATAATGCAGTCCGGGGTTCCATAACCTCAGGACAAGATTTAAGGCCATTACTTAACTCTACCGGGCCGCGACACTAGTCCGCTATGCCTTTTCCCCTCAAATTGGGTCCCGATTGCTCCGAATCTAGCCAAAAACCAGTTAACATCAATATATACTCATGGAACACAACCCAATCGAAAATCATTAAATTTAAACAAAATCTCGAAATTCGGCCAAACCCGAGCACCGGGACCACGCCTCGGAATTCGAAAATTTTTACATCACTGGAAACCTCGTCCTCCCATGATTCTATACATACCAAGAACACTAAAATCGGACCAAAATTGCCATTCCAAAACCTCAAAAGAAATCCCAATTCCTTACTCCCATTTTTCCAACTTTTTCCTACCCAGTCCTTAAATTTTCAAGCCTAATCTTAATAAAATAGCATAGGAACGGTATTAACAATCAAAGAACTTACCTTGGTTGAAGAACCTTGAAATCCCCTCTCAAAACCACCTTCAATGGACTCCTCCAACATGCATATTTGATGAAAACTTAATAAATTTTGCGAAGGGGGTCCTTTTATACTGTTCTGCACAGTCATTTCTGCACCTGTGGACAATTGGTCTCACCTGCGGTCCCAGGTTGCGCCCACCTGCGAAACTAACTTAACGACCAAAATCTCCCACCTGCGACCACCCTTAGGCACCTACGACATCGCAAGTGCGACAAACTCCTCGCACCTGCAGACCTCTCCTACACAGCCAAACATCGCACCTGCGACCTCCCCTTCCGCACCTAGGCAATCGCACCTGCGATTCCCCTTCCGCAGGTGCGAAAACACCAGCAAACCAGCACAGTAGATTTCCAACAATTCACTCCAACTTCCTATCAACCATCCAAAATCAATCCTGAGCCCCTCGGCGCCCCAACCAAACATACAAACATATCCCATAACATCATTCAAACTTTGTTGAGCCTTCGGAACAACAAAAACAACACGAAAACACCAAATTTACATCAAATTCAAGCTTAAGAATTTTAAAACTCCTAAAATTTGCCAACTACGCCGAAACCAACCAAAACACTTCCGATTAACCTGAAATTTTGCAGACATATACAAAATGACATTAAACATGTTCCAACTTCCGGAATTCCATTCCGACCTCGATATACTATTTTCCACTGCTGACAGGAAATCGCCAAAAACTAACTTTCGCCAATTCAAGCCTAATTCTACACCGGACATCACAAATATATTCCGAACACACTCCTAAGTCCCAAATCACCTAACGAAGATATTCGAGCCATAAAATCCACATTCCGAGGTTGGTTACCAATAAGTCAACTCTCAGTTGACTTTCTCAACTATTAGGCTACTTTAAAAGGCTAAATGCCTAATCTCTTACCATAACCACTCTGGACCCAAACCAACTGATCCAACACATCAATAATAAGATAGCAATACATAACAAATACAGAAATAGGGGAAATGGGATAAATTTCACGGAACGACCAGTCGGGTCGTTATAAGGGTAAAATCACAAGATACTCTAATTAATTGAAGCAGTAATCATGAGAGTTAAACACATAACAAAATCATGTAGCAAATAATCAAGGACGAACTTCAGAATCCAAAGGGAGTACAAAAAATATGGGGATTTTAGCATAACTATTTAGGGTTAAGAAAACATAACAAATGTAGTCGAGAATACATAAGAACATAGAAAAATACTCAAATCTAGAAAGATCTTTGAAGAAAATATTTTCAGGAAAACCCTAGTTCGAAAAACAAATGAAAATTTGTTCGAAAATCATTAAGTTTTCATAAAAAAACAAGCGAAAACAGTTCGATCCTCCTCAATCTGTACAAATCTGAAAAGTCAAGAAACAAAATTAGGGTTTTTGAGGAAATAACCCAGAGATGAAGATATCGGTTTAGAAACCCATAGATTTAGGCCAAAAATAGAACGATCTTACTCAAATCGAGACATGGCGTCCTGAGACGGGTAAGAACAGGACAAAGGTGTGGGTGGACTGACCCTGATCCCTTGAGGACCTCAAAGATAGCAAAAACCCAGCGTAGGAGAGCCATTAGGGCTTGAGGATGGTGATAATCCACCATGGTTGACAGCAAGAGAGTGCCGACGGGTTGAGATTTAGTGTTAGGGGCTGATAGAGTTTGAGAAAGGAGAGGGAGAGCAACGGCGGAGTGTGAGCAAGGAATGAGGGGTTTGGGGGAGGGGGCATTTAGATTAATTTAGGAAACAATTAATCTGGGCCATTGATCAAAATTGATCAACGGCCATGATGTAACAAGAATTGGGTCGGGTTTGGGCTTGGGTTGTCTTGGGCTGGTTGTAAGGGTATTTGGGCTGACTTAATTAGGATGCAATTGAAAAAATAAAATAGGCTATTTTTTAAATACCCACGATAAATTAATTAAAATAATTAATATTTATAAAAATTAATTTTATGCATAGATATGTTTTGAAAAATGGTTATTTAGTATTTAAAAACACAAAATACTAATTTTTGATAAAAAAAAATTACACGAAGATTATATGCATGGGCTATAACTGCAAAGTTATTGCAATTATAGCCAAAGGTGCCAATTTGGCTATTTATGTAATGACTTGGACTCAATAGGACCATAATAGTAATATTAAATCAAGACAGGTTTTTGAAATCATTTGTGATGCAATTTAATAATTTCTTATTAGAAATAAAATACGGGGCAAATTAATAAAAAAAATTATGGAAAATACCAGTTGATGCTAATGCATGATTTTGAGGACATATGCAATAAAAAATATTTTGGTAAAGTTGGGTATCAACAAAGTCGACGAGGACACTACCTCCACACATGCCCAAACTCTCCATACTCAAAACAACTCCCTGGTGCTGGAGATGGGGACTGAAGGGAACCCCTAGCACTAGGATAACCACTAGAAGAATCAGGCATAGATGAACCCTGAACTGATGGTGCTCGAGATGAACTCTGGGCTAGGAGAGCCCTGAATGATGTGAGCCCCTGATGAGAACTGTGAGGACCACGACCAGATGATCCACCACGATAACCTGAGCGGCCTGGCTGAGCCTGCCTGAATGGATGGCCTCTGCCGTGCTGGAACAGTCCTCCTGAAGGAACGCCACCACAACTACCAGATCCTCGAGGCCTCTTGGCCTGCCTCTCATCTCGCTCCTGGCAACGAACTGACTCAGTCTCTCGGGCAATATCAACAACCTACTCAAAAGTAGCACCTAATACCCTCTCTCTGGTCATAAGAATATGAAGCTGATATATGAGGCCATCCACGAACCTCCTGGTCCTATCTCTCTCTGTAGGGACCAACCAAATAGCATGACGGTCGAGCTCTCAAAATCTCATCTCATATTGCGTCATCGTCATATCACCCTGACGTAACTTCTCAAACTGCCTGCGCAGCTCCTCTCTGTGGCACTGTGGGACGAGAGCGGAATACTGCTGCCAGGTAAGGGGCGCTGCACCAACAGGCCTACGTCTCTCACAAGCCTCCCACTAAGTAAAGGCAGCTCCTGAAAACTGGAAGGTAGTGAATGAGACCCCACCGGCCTCCGATATACCCGTTGTGTGCAGAATCCTCTAACACCTACCTAAGAAATCCAAGGCGTCCTCGCCCTCTGCACCGCTGAAAGTCGGAGGTTGAAGTCTACCAAATCTCTCCAACATGCGCTGCTCGTCATCTGGCATGATAGGAATTACAAAATCCTGAACAGGTACAACCAGCTTGGTTGGTGCTGCCCCCGCTGTCTGATGCCCCAAATAACCTGCTCAAGGTGTACGGACGGCAGGAGCCTGAGTGCCTCCCCTGGCCTGACAAGTAGCAGCTGAACTATAAATAGCGAACGCCTGATCAAGACTGGTCCATGAGGTCATAATCTGGGTCAAGGTCTCCTAAAGAGCCGGAATAACAATAGGCACAGGTGGTGCCTGAGCTGGTCCCAGTGGAACATCTGTGGCTGGGACTTGATTTGGAATAACATGCGGGTCTATGGGTACCTCCCCGACAGCTGCGGGGGCTACACCTCTACCTCTACCATAGCCTCGATCGTTCCCTCGAACCCTCATGGGTCCCACTGGTGGCTTATCGCCCTATCCAGTTGCATGTGTCCTCATCATCTGTGAGAGAATAAAACAACAGAAGTTTAGTTAACAGAATCAATAGATTCGCACGACCAGAATTCAATAATGTGGGAATCTCCTAAAGGTTCTGCAGCCTCTCGAAGATAAGTACAGACGTCTCGATACCGATCCTCAAGACTCTACTAAACCTCCTCATGACTGGTGAGTCCTATGCAACCTAGAGCTCTGATACCAATTTGTCATGACCGCAAAACTACCCTGGCCATGATGGCGCCTATCATGATACTTGGCTAGCCAATTACTACGCATAACATAAGGAACCTTTCATTTGATTCAATATTATCCTGTATTTCATAAATCTTCCATTTATAGCATTTCAAACAAATAAAGTTAGGTAAAACATTTCAACTCTGTCCCAAAACCCGGAGTCATCAGTCATGAGAAAGTAAAAGGAAATACAAAATCTGGTACTGTTTCCTTAATACAAACACATCTGAGAATATAAATAATGACTAAATAGGAAGGAGAAAGGCAAGGTTGCGGACGTCGTGCAGCTACCTCGTAATCTCCAAAATTTCTCCAAAGAGAATAAATCAAATCTCACTCAGCCCTGGCACCTGAATCTGCACACAAGGTGCAGGGAGTAATGTGAGTACGCCAACTCAGTAAGTAATAAAAGTAAATAAGGTCCGAGCAATAAGAAACTCGCAAGTACGTTCTATAAATTCACAGTAGATACAATTTTTCTTCCCAACAGTACATATGTCAAATCATCATGCTTAAAAGCCGATTTCGGTAAAAATCATTTGAACGTATTTTTCCAACGGTTTCAACAGAAATGCTGGAAGTTTAGAGTGAAAGTGATAAAAATAATAAATAGTCTCTCGGGCAAAAACATGTATCATAAATTGCCCCTCGGGCAAAAGATCATAAAATATCAGTTCCTCAGGCAAACCTCATAATAACTCATAATCATCCCCTCGAGAATCCTCACAGCCACCCATTCCTCCCAATAACTCGACACTCGGCACTCGCACTCAGTAGGTACCTGCATCCATTGGGAGTGTATAGACACCAGAGGGGCTCCTACAGCCCAAGCGCTATAACACGCCAAATCATATCATCAATCACTCTGGCGCTCGACCTGTAAATAACATGCTGCGGCATGCACGATCCCATACCATATCCTCACAAATCAGTCCCTCGGCCTCACTCAATCATAAAACTCACAAGTAACTCGGGCATTTCAGTAAAAACAGGGAACTCGGGCATTTCAATAAAAATAGGGAACTCGTCTCAAAACATCTTTCATATGCATCAACGCGGAGTAATGAAACTCAACTAAATAGTAAGCAGGTAAAAATCATGACTGAGTGTAACTTTCAAATCAAAACTGTGAGGAAATAGTAGTAAAAGCCCCTAAGGGTCCAAACAAGTTGGCACGAAACCCAAATACAACATTCAGCTCAAAACACAGTAATACATTTTAAAAATACAAAATATCGTATAGCTTTCAGTCAAATACACAACTTAATAGTTGCTTCGGGACGGACCAAGTCATAATCCCCAACAGTTGACTCAGAATCAACTTCGTACAACCTAATCCAGACATAAGAGTTATGCGAATCAGAAGGTTTGTGATATTGCATTCATGGTTGGGGAGTGGGTCTTGCTCCAAATTTCGCTCATGAAGGGTGTTATGAGGTTCAGGAATAAGTTCAAGTTGAGCCCTAGGTATATCAGACCTTTTGAGATTCTTGAGAGGGTTGGAGAAGTGGCCTACAATATTGCACTACCACCTAGTCTAGCAGCAGTTCATCTAGTGTTCCATATTTCCATGCTCCGGAAGTATCACAGCGATCCGTCTCATATGGTAGACTTCAGCTCGATCTAGTTGGACAAGGATCTATCTTATGTTGAGGAGCTAGTGGACCTTTTGGATAGGCAGGTCTGAAAGTTGAGGTCGAAGAACATTGATTCAGTGAAGGTTCAGTGGAGGTTCAGTGGAGGTTCAGCCAGTCGAGGAGGCGACTTGGGAGACCGAGCATGATATGTGTAGCCGTTATCCTCATTTTTACACCACTTCATATATGTCTCTATACTCGTTCGAGGACGAACGTTTGCTTTAAGATGGGAGGATGTAACGACCCAGCCGGTCATTTTGAGAATATTATCCCTGATCCCCTATTTATTGCTCTTTATATTTTATTTTGTAGTTATTTGACTTGTTGGGGCGCTTGGTGTCGGGTTTGGGAGAGTTTCAGCGTGAAGTAGGACACATAGTCCCTAAATTGGAAGTTTAAGTCGAAGGAGTTGACCATAGTTTGACTTGTGTAAAGATGACTACCGAATAGAGTTTTGGCGGTCCCAATAGCTCCATACAGTGATTTGAGTCTTAGGCGCGTGTTCCGATGTTGATTTGGAGGTATGTAGGTCATTTCGGCGTTAATTGGCGAAAGTTGGAAAGTTGGAAGATTTTTGAAAGTTTGACAGGGAGTGGAAACTTTGATATTGGGATCGGATTCCAATTCCGGAATATGGAGTAGGTCCGTAATGTCATTCATGACTTGTATGCAAAATTTTAGGTCAATCGTACTTGATTTGATAGGGTTCGGCGTCGAATGTAGAAGTTAAGAGTTTATAAGTTCATTAGGCTTGAATTGGTGTGCAATTCGCGTTTTTGATGTTGTTGGATGTGATTTAAGGTTTTGACTAAGTTTATATCATGGTTTAGGACTTGTTGGTATATTTGGTTAAGGTCTCCGGAGCTTCGCGTAAGTTTTGGATGGTTGACAGATCAATTTTTGGACTTAGAGATGTGCTAAAGTTTTCTAGTTTTCTCAGGTCTGGTTTCCTTCAATGCGGTTGCGTGGTTTGGTCCGCGATCGCGAATGGGTGTTTGTGTGGAATGAGGTTTTACTCTATGCGTTCGTACAGAAAGGGACGCGATCGCGGAAGGTTGGTTCCCAGTGAGTCGCGAACGCATGGTGAAGGTTGCGTTCGCGTAGAGGAATTGGGTGCAGGAGGTTCACGTGCAATTCTGCTTCACGATCACGTGGGTGAGTTTGCGATCGCGTAGGTCTGTGTATTCTTTTATCAGCGTTCGTGTGGAGTCAACCGCATTCGTGTAGTCCATTTTGGGGGCAGCCTTGTTTTCCTCTTCTGATCGCGAAGGATATTCCGCGATCGCATAGTGTAAAAAAATGGGCAGCAGAACTTAAATTTTAAAACGAGGGCATTCTCTTATTTTACATTTGGACATTGAAAGCTCGGATTAAGGATGGATTTTCAGAGGAAGTGTTGGGGCAATGATTCTTAATTCATTTTTGATTAAATTCCCCTAATCTATCACTGATTTTGTCATGTAATTTTGAGATTTGGGAAATACCCCTTAAGATTCAGTACTGTGACGATAATTTGTAGTATGTGAAGACCGTGTACGCAAGGTGACGAGTGCGTACACGGGCTAAATGTTGGAAATTCCGGTTTTAGCTACATAGTTTCCATTTTCTTGCCTTAATTGAGTTACTTTAGCATGTTATAGGCATCATGTTTAGCCTAATTTCACATGTTTACTTGTCTTATCTCCTATTTGTAACTTGTATCACATATTTAGTTGAATTACTTGCTTTTCTTGATTTGCATATTCATTACTTAACTGTGAAATTCTTTACTTGAAATTGCTATCCTTCAAATATCTTGTTGTTGAGTTTGTGTTGAATTGCAAGGCCGTGGTTCTGTTGAGGCAAGGTGTAAGTTGTGAAATATCATTTATTTAGTTATTGTGTTTGGCTTTCGTGTTATAGTTGAGGTAATTGTGTTTTGCACGAGGTTTCTGACATGTTGTTGTTACTATTTCACGAGGTTTTTGCCATGCGATTGTTATTGGTTGCACGAGGTGTCTATCATGCCATTGTGATTATTGATAAGCATGCGGTGGTATAAGGTCCGGGTGTTGAAACGCATGCGGTGAGATAATGTGGGTTTGATACGCGTGGCTAGTAAGGGAACAATTAGAAACCATGTAGTGTGATAAGGTGGGCTAAATGTGGGATGCTATTTCGGGAAAATGATTATCAAAACAAAATATAAAGGCTCCCGCGGTGATATAAGGAAAGACAATGATTTCTTTTTTTACGATTTGGGACTACAAGGCAGTACCTCGGAAGTGCCCCTGTTGATCTTCTTTATTTCCTATATTGTTTTGGCTCTTGTTTCTTTAACATTAAAATTTTTGTTTTCCTTCCGTGTTGTATTAGCTTTCCTTGATTCCCTGTTGTTATTTCACGTGAGTTATTTGTTGTTCACTTCCTTGTCATTTTCATTATATCATTATATCTTTTGTCTTGTTTCTTATTATCTCAAGTAGGGTCTTGGCCTGACCTCGTTACTACTCTACTGAGGTTAGGGTTGGCACTTACTTGGTATCATTGTGGTGTACTCATATTATGCTTCTACACATGTTTTGTGCAGATCCAAATACATCCTATCATCCTCAGTATTAGAGCTTTGTGTAGCTTGCTTATTGGAGAATTCAAGGTACACATGCCCGCGCCCTCAGGCCTCGGAGTCCGCTTTTAATCCTTTTCTTTTCTTATTTCTTACATTTTGATGGACAGTGATGTATAGGATTGTTCGTACTGTATGTAGAGCTTGTGACTTATATCTCACCAGGTTTTAGGATTGTACGTATTGAGGTTTGGTAGATTCTATTTATGAAATTGTTGGATGTTCAAGTCTTAATCTCTTATTTAATGTTTTCGCATATAGTTAGGATTACCTAGTCTTAGAGACTAGGTGTCGTCACGATATCCTACGGAGGGAATTTTGGGTCGTGACAAGTTGGTATCAGAGCTCTAGGTTCATAGGTGTTATGAGCTAACCTACTAGAACGTGACATGGAGGTGGCAAACGCGACGCGGAGGTTGCGAACGCGAAAAAGGCTGGGTGGCTACGAGGCAAAAGGCCTTCGCGAACGCAAAGGGCAGGGGCAACTGGGAATCGCGAACTTGGTCAGGGGGTCGCGAACACGAAGAAGAACGGGCATGGACAAACATGATTTTTACACAGGATTTAGTTAAAGGGGAGATTTTCATCATCTATGGCAATGTAAGTAATTCCCACATAATGTTAGTTAATTACATGGATTCTATAAGGATCTAAACAAGAACTTTTATATAAATTGCGGGATTTTGAAGAAAACTTAGACTTTGGTTTTTTTTTTTGGTTGGATTTTTAGCACGAAATTGGACATGAAGTTAGAAATAAATTATATATTTTATTTCGTAATATAATGATTGTCATCGAGACATTTTGGATCCGGACACGTGGGCCGAGGGTTGACTTTGTTGGTTTTTTTAGCAAAGCTGGGGATTATTATAAATTGTTAAATTATACGCATTTGGAGTATATTTTGATTGAATTGCACATTTTTTGACTAGTTTCAGCTCATTTGGATTTGAATTGAATAGTTAGAGAGGCACTGGAGCTACTAGTTATGGTGCTACGTACGTACGAGGTGACGAGAGTCTGTATGTAGTTAAAATATGCTTATGTCCGGGTAGACTTAGGACTTTATCATGTAATATATGGATTATTTGAACTCATTTTTTCTAGCTTAATTATGTGAATTTATAATTGAAATTGATTTAGGAATATATATTAGACCGAGCCTTATCACCTTGAGTCGTTAGCAAACTATCTGATAAGCGGTAAATGGTATATCCACCTTATGCTCATGTACTGTATTGTAAGAACGTGTCTGGTAATTCGACAAGTTCCTTCCTTTCTTGTGGAGCGGGCTGAACACCTCGATAGTGTATTGAGATGCATCTCTGGTTCGTGCTGGTCAACCCTCGGCAGTATACACACCACTCAGGGTCGGGCAGTACGACCTCGGCATAATCGTGCGTTATATTGCTAGCAATACGAATATTCACGGGATTATCCTTCCACTGATGCCTGGTATTTTATATGATATTCCGTATCCATTTGATATTGGCACTTGATATTTTTCGAACTATTGAGATATGATACGAGATTGAGAAATTTATATCGCTAAAATAAATTTTGGAAGATAGTGTTAGTTACAGGTTGTACCTTACTGCTATACTTTTGTGCTTCATATGTTTTTATGAATTATCGTACTGATTTATTGGACCACTAGTAAGTGTCGATGTCTACCCCTCGTCACTATTTCTCCGGGGTAAGGCTAGATACATACTAGGTACGCATTGACTTACGTACACATACTGCATTTCTGCACTAAATGTGCAGGATCTGACGGGTTCATTTGGTGGACATTTTGGCGCATAGGCACAGCTGCTGAGTAAACCTTATGGTGAGCTGCATTCCAGGTTGTGTATCGCAGCTCACAGAGTCTCCATTGTACTATTTACTTTATCCTGTCTTATTTACATTCCAGACAGATGATGCATTATTATTATACCCCTAGTAAATGTCGATGCACTTGTGACACCGAATGTTTGGATATTCTACTTGATGCTTACGGATTTGCATATTATTTTCACCTTTTATTTTTATGCATTACTAATTATATATGTACCCCTGATTTTAAAGGTGTAAATTTTCTTATTTAATAAACTTTATGATTTCGAAATTAATAAAATAAGGCGGCCTATAGTGAATTTTGGTGTTTCTCTTGATCTTATATACAGAAAGGAAACAAATTGCTTTTAAGTGATTCTTGTAAAAATAAAATAAAGACATTGATTATCGGCAGAGGCGGAGTCAAGATTTGAAATTTATGGATTCTGATTTTTTCATCCAATCTACAACTCATTTTAGTTACTGGATTCATAATTAAATATTGATACCTATTTACTAAATTTTGTAGTACAAATATAAAATCTAATAAAAAGTTATTGGATTCTTCCGTACCCGTAGGTAATCGTCTAGCTCCGTCTTTGTACATCGGGAAAGACATATCCTTACAAACTAAAACTAAGGTAAATACAAAAACAGAAGGGTTTTAAGCCTTTTAGGTACAAAAGATGTCATACAAAAAGCTCCCCCGGTAACCTTAGACTCAATTACTACGACATAAATTAGACTTTGCAGTAAATAAGATAGAATATACGAAAAATATCGTATTATATGATTATATCTCTCTTGAAATCAAGTTAAACTTTTGATAAAAATGTATTCATACTAGAGTTGGCAACTAAAGTCCTCTACTATAAATTAGCACAAAATCATTAAGAAAATTAAAAGGTACTGTAAAAAACCTCATTCATTGTTCCGACCTTTTAGGTTTAATAAGCTCATTCTGCTAACAATATATTACTTTGCATATTTGTTCCTCTTAATGGTAGTGAATATACATTTTATGATAATTGAATCCCGACTAGCTATTCTAGAAAAGATTCTGTCTCTTCTTCTGGAAAATCTAGAGATAGAACCATCCATCTTAAGAAATATGTCATATTTTCTGTTTTTTAATTCTTACGTAACTTTATTATTTGTAACCGTATGATCAACTACAGCAATTTATTTCAAGAAAATTTCCATATTCCGACACAATTTTTGCAATTTTCTTCATATCTTATTATCTATATATGTTATTTAACTTTTATGATTCATAGCTCATCAATATCTAAACTTAATTATAACCACCTGATTTCTCAAGCTAAGACACTACTATTATCCAACTATTATCATAATTGGCTTCTCCTTAGGTTACAACTTAAAAGTAAATGCAAAACATTATTGCCTTTAGGTTACAACTCAAAAATAAAAATTACGTATAGTATCTCTAATATTGGCATATGTCTCCTTTTCTCACTCACCATCATTTATTCTTACAATAATCTTACTCTCTTAATTAATTACCATTGATCCCTGCTAGCTAGCTTCCATAAAACCAATAAAATAGATCGAAGGGTTGACAATTGCAACAAATAATTAAGTCATTACTTATAACGGGATTACTCGGGAAAAAAGTTGACATTCACAAATAATATACATACCTTATTGATTTAATAATGCCAACTAGGGTGCATTGAGTATCATATTATCAATCCATTAAAAGGATAATATTTTCTAACTCCCAAATCAACACATTACATAGAAACAATAGTAAAATCATTTTAAAGACAGCAAGTATGAGAGTACTCCAAATCACCTTTAAATAGTCCATATTTTTTTACTCTAAATGTAAACTCAAAAACTATAAGAATTATCTCTATTATACTTTAGTTTCAGCAATGACAAAGAAACCTAGCATTGGTCGTCAAAAGATAAAAATTGCCAAAATAGAGGTAAAAAATCATCTTCAAGTTACCTTCTCAAAACGCCGTGCTGGTCTTTTCAAGAAAGCTAGCGAACTATGCACACTTTGTGGTGTTGAAATAGTTATCATAGTTTTTTCTCCTGCAAGAAAAGTTTTCTCTTTTGGTCACCCTAATGTTGAATCCATTATCGATAGATTCCTGTCAAGAAATCATAATCCAATTTCTAATTCGTCGCTTCATCTTGGTGAGGCTCATCGAAATGCTAGTGTTCGTGAGCTCAATTTACAATTAACTCAGATTCTTGTTGAGCTTGAAGTTGAGAAGAAAAGAGGAGATTCACTTGATGAAATGAGGAAAAGTAGTCAAAGTCAATATTGGTGGGAAGCTCCTATAAGTAAACTTGCTTTGCATGAACTTGAACAATTAAAGGAATCCATGGAGGTTTTAAAAAAGAATGTGACAAATCAAGCAAGCAAGTTTGTGGTTGAGACTACTGCTGACTCTTCTTCTTATTTTGGTGTTAATGGTAATGGGATTTTTGACAACTATGATATCAAGCCAGCTCGAAACATTGTTGCTTCAAATAATATTCATAACCATGACTTTGGTTTTGATTCAGCTGGATTGTTTTAATTCTTTTCTAGTTTTCCTCTTTTTATTAACTAAAGCCAACGAGTACCTCACTAGTTGGTCTTTGCTATATGTTTTTCAAGTTCTCAGTTTGTGTATTGATTGCTTATATATGAGCAACAACGAATATATGGTTGCCCTTATAAATCAATATGTTAGTAATTGTTAATATTTTGCAATCCTTTTATTGCTATTATCATGTTATTACTTCCCCAGCCATTACCTTCATCTGTTGCTTTTTATTAAAAAATTCTATCTTTATTTATACTTAGTGTGAAGTTCATGAGTTCTACCTTCCCTAGTTCAGATAAATAATATATATCCGTCTAAGAATTTTTCCGAAAGAACATATATCAAGCATTCTTACCATGTAAAATTATTATTATAGGGAAAAGATGCATACATTTTCGTGGAAGCAGAATAATATATAAAACATACTCTTGTTACTACAATCATATAAGCTTAAGTAATAAATCAAATAAAAACCAGATTAAAGCTTTAGTAAACCAATGAAAAGTGGCACCAACGTGTGACCTCATTGTCAATAAAAGGGGGAATAAAGACCATAAGAAACCACATTGAAATTCTAACAATGAAATAAAATACTGAGAAAATGTAAAAGAAAGAGTGCAACATGACCAGTTTAGTTTTATAGCAATCTTTCTAAGCTTCTTCACGTTGACTTTGGCAGCAATATTATTCCTTCTCTTCTGTTGTCACTCTTCCTTCAACTTCTCCCTGTTCAACTCTTTCTTTCCATTTCTCCCTACTCTTTCTTTCCTCCTCGTCTCCTTCTTCATACTCTGCTTCAGCTTTGAAGGGTTATCATACACTTCCACTCCCATTGCCCTCTTTGCTGCTGCCTTCCGATTCTCCCTAGCTCTTTACCTATTCCAGCCTCTTCACTCTTTCTAATTCCTTCGCTTTCGATACTTTCCTCTTCTTCTTCTATTTCTTATCGTCATCATTATCGTCTCTGATTTTGACTTTACCAAAATCTATTCCCTTGCCATTCACTCCTCTTTCTCTTATTCGATTTCGTATCTTTTTCAAATCTATGGCTCTTAGGTTTGTTGTTCTTGCCAGGACCTCGGTTGTTACCACGGAGCATTTTGATCTTTCTACGTAGCCCTTGCATCAGTTGTTCTCGAGTAACACATGAGGGATTAGGGTTACCATTATTACTATTAGGGTCATTAGTATTTTTGCAGTTTCTGGAGGGAGTGAATGAGGAGTGGGAGGGTGGAGAACTGATGTTTCTTATCAGGGTCAAGGCGGTTGGGACGGGCGATTTTGAGGTATGCTTTGTTTCGTTGCTTTAAGGAGGCTTTTTCGACTTTGGAGAGGCCGCCTTGGTACTGCGGTTGTTTGGGTGGAATCAGCTCAATCGGCTTGTCGAAGAACACCCTGTGCTCGTAGATTAGGGCTTCAAAGTCAGTGGTGATGGCGGACTTATGCTTCTTCTACATTGCTGCTACCCTAGGTTGGCTTGAGTTGCCAATTGGATTCGAGGCCTCACAATGGAAAAAATAGAGCAATTCTCATAAACCAGTATAATTTAGTGCCTAGTAATTATAATTTGCCTATTATCATTCGTAGCTATTATTCAACTAAATTGTATTTCTTGTACTCAAACGTGCAACACATACCGCTTGTGTCAACTGTTTTCGGTCGCGCAACGAATACAACGTGTATCAGACACTCTAACCAATTGAGCTGCAAGAGCTTGTTGCTATCTTGTTTCAATTCAAAACAATTAATCTCTTGTTTCATGAATTTGTTATAAGATTCAAAATATAGATATGAATGATAAACTCACTAAAAGTATAGCTACGAATAGTAAATACAATGTAAATGTTTGATGTATCGCGTAATTTTTTCGAAAAAAATACTGGTAAGTAGCCTCCGGGTCTTATTCAGCCTAGGATGAAGGTACCATGGGCTTGAATGCGGATACTGAACACCGATTAAGAAAAAAAAATCCAATTGAGACTTGTTTGGCAAACAAATGCTTGTTTGCGAAGTAAAATTGTCCGATAAAATTCAAAACACATATGATAGGTTGTGCAGTTGCCTGGGCAGAAACATAATGGGCAAGTCCTACTGATAACTTATTAACTGGTTTGACATTAATTATGTTATACGAAAAAATAAAAATGATACTTCCTCCGTTCTAATTTATGTGAATCTGTTTGACTGGGCACATAGTTTAAGAAAAAATGAAGACTTTTGAAATTTGTGTTCCTAAACAAGTCAAAAAGGGACCCAGAGTATTTGTGTGGTTATAAAAGCTTCTCATAAGGATAGAGTTGTAAGTTTAACCAAAATTGTTTCCAAATTTAGAAAAGGTTCATTCTTTTTGGAACAGACCAAAAAAGAAATAGGTTCACATAAATTGGAACGGATGGAGTATCAGGTAGTCACTTTAATGTCCACTAATTGAGGAATAGCGTCAAGTGAGTGCATCTGCAAAAATTGGATTGGGAAGTGTGTTTTTTTAATGCGAGGGTTTGGCTCATTTTCACAATATTTTCTCCATGGGAGCCGACTTTGGAGCAACTTGGGAGTTCCATTTTCATCACTAAGCAGGAGGTAAGTGGTTTATACTAGTTTGAGTTAAACACATGATTATATATGGATATGAACATGAAAATTTGTATAGATTGTGGGTTTTTGGGTAGAAGACCTAGAATTTGGTATTTTTGGATTGTGATCTCGAATATGTGAAAGGAATTGGAAACAAAATATATATTTGAGTTCGTAGAGTTATGGGTAATCATTATCTTCGAAAATTTTTTGAGGGCACGTGGGCAATTTTTGTCAAATTTTGATCGAGGTTAGAAATTGTTACTAATTGGATTATAATGGGTATTTGAGCGTATATTGATGGGTTTGCATAATTATTGGCTAGTTTTGGAGCGTCGAGCATTGATTTTAGTTGTTTGAAGGGCTTGGGAGCCAGTTATGGAACTTCTGAGCGAGGTAAGTCTCCTTTCTAACCTTGTAACAAGGAATTGTCACCATAGGGGAAATAATTAATTATGTGCTACTATTTGTAGGGGCTACATACGCACGAGGTGAAGAAAGTCCGTGCGTAGTTACTATTGTTCTTAAGTCCGAGTAGTCTAGGACCCAAAAGCATGTTATACTTGAAATATCTGTAACCTTATTGACAATTTAAATTTTCTAACTCATATCAAATTAGTAAATGATTTCTAAATAAGTTAAACTTCATTTTCTTAATCGTGAAAAGATGATTGAATTTTATTTGGATAAATGTTCTCTGGTGAATTCTTGATTAACTGTTTGATGTGAGTATTTACATTTGACCACGTTGCATGTATAATTCGCAAGCGGGGTAAATAGATGTATCTATGATTAGCGCCATTCGACCCTCTGGCAGTGCACACTTTAAATATTGTTGGATCGGTCATACGACCTCGGCATGATGTGCGCATGTTTGTATTGCTTGCCTTGTGAATTTACGAATAATGACATTTCTTCCTTGGCCTGAGATAAATTCTTAAATGATGAAATATGAAATCCTTTTTTTTAAATCCCTTTTTGTTAAAAGAATTTATTACTTGATTCATGCTCATTGAGTTTAAAATTTCCTTATAAAATCCATACTTTTACACATTTTGGTACTTCAATATTTGAACCAATAATAAGTGTCGAAGTCGACATCTCGTCACTACTTCTTCGAGGTTAGACGGGATACTTACTCGTTACACGTTATTTTATACTCATATTACACTTGCTGTGCATTTTTGTTGCACATGCTCATGTACGTTTAGTGGCCTAATTTGGCTCAGCGACATGGTTGATAAGGAGACTTAGGTGGGTTGCCCCTCTCAAGACGACCTGCAGCCAGCAGAGTCTCCTTCAGTGTATGTATTATATTTTTTTCTACTAGTCCAATTGTATTCCAGATGGTTATTGTATTACATTTTAAATTTCTAGAAATTTCTAATGCACTCTTGACACCGGGTTCTGGGATGACTTTCACGACCCCAAAACTACCCTGGTCGTGATGGCGCCTATCGTGATACTAGGATAGCCAATTTACTACTCATAACATAAGTAACATTTCATTTGATTCAATACTATCCGGTATTTCATAAATCTTCTATTTTTAGCATTTCAAAACAAATAAAGTTACGTAAAACATTTCAACTCTGTCCCAAAACCCCGAGTCATCAATCATGAGCAACTAAAAGGAAATACAAAATCTGGTATTGTTTCCTTAATACAAAAAAGTCTGTGAATATAAATAATGACGAAATAGGTAGGAGAAAGGTAAGGTTGCGGACGCCGTGTAGCTACCTCGCAATCTCCATAATTTCTCCAAAGAGAATAAATCAACTATTACTCAGCCCTGGCACTTGAATCTGCATACAAGGTGCCGGGAGTAATGTGAGTATGCCAACTCAGTAAGTAATAAAGTAAATAAGGCCCGAGCAATAAGAAACACGCAAGTACATGCTATAAATTCACAGTTATATAGCTATTCTTCACAACAGTACATATGTCAAATCATCATGCTTAAAAGCCGATTTCAGTAAAAATCATTTGAAAGTATTTTTCCAACGGTTTCAACAGAAATACTGGATGTTTAGAGTGAAAGTGATAAAAATCATAAATAGCCTCTCCGGCTAAAACATATATCATAAACTTCCCCTAGGGCATAACATCAGTTCCTCAGGAAAACATCACAATCACTCATAATCAGGCCCTCGGGAAACCTCACAGCTCACTCATGCCTCCCAATCACTCGTCACTCTGCACTCGGCACTCGCACTCAGCTGGTACCTGCGCTCACTGGGGATGTACAGACTCCGGAGGGGCTCCTACAGCCCAAACGCTATAACAAGAAAAATCATGGCATAAATCACTCTAGCGCTCGGCCTATCATAACATACTGCAGCGTGCAGCTCGATCCCATATCATATCCTCACAAATCAGGCCCTTGGCCTCACTCAGTCATAAACCTCACAAGCCACTTAGGCATTTCAGTAAAAACAAGGAACTCATCCCAAAACATCTTTCATATGCATCAAAGTGGAGTAATGAAACTCAATTAATGAGTACACAGGTAAAAATCATGACTGAGTGTAACTTCCAAATCAAAACTGTGAGGAAATAGTAGTAAAATCCCCTAAGGGTCCAAACAACTTGGCATGAGGCCCAAATACGACATTCAGCACAAAACATAGTAATACTTTCTAAAAATACAAAATATAATATAGCTTTCAGTCAAATTCGCAACTTAATAGTTGCTATCGGACGGACCAAGTCACGATACCCAACAATACACGCCACACGCTTGTCACCCAACATATGCGCCACTTCAAAAATCATGAAACGATGTGAAATTCGGGGTTCCATACCCTCGGGACAAGATTTACAATCATTACTTACCTCAAACCGGATGAAAATCTACTCCGCGATCTCCTTGCTGCTCGACTGGGCCTCGAATCGGCTCAAATATATCCAAAATCAGAATCATAAATCCAATACATGCTAAAGGAACAAAGCCCACGGGAAAATTATCAAATCAAATCAAGAATTCCGAAATTGGCCTAACCCGACCCCCGGTCCCACAGCTTGGAATCCAATAAAAAATCACGAAACCATAATCCTTATCCTCTTACGAGTCCATACGTACCAAATTTATGAAAATCTAACTTCGTTTGACCCCTCAATCACCCAATTCTTAGTCTCAATTTCCAAGCCCTAATCCCCCAATTCTTACCCTTAAATCCCACAAATTTCATGCTTAATCAGTTAGAATTTACCATAGAATCAAGTTTTAGGTCAAAAAATATTACCTCCAAGTGTTTCCCCTTGAATCCCTCTTCAAAATCCCTCAAAAAGATCCAAGTCCGAACAAAAATGGTGGAAAATAACCCAAATTTCGCGAAGTCTCAAATTTAAATGTTCTGTGTGGCTAAACCGCTATTGACCCATGTCACTGCATAGTTTTGAAGATTGACAGAAGGCTGACCAATTGAACCAGGTCCATCAGAGCACACATCTTGAACTAACTAGTTGGCGCATGAACCATATATGCTTAGGAGATGTTTTGAATATGAAATATCAATGAACCAAGAGATTGTCTCCTAATACGAAAAGGTTGCAAACTGATCTGATTAATTGAAGACGAATTTATCAAGGAAAGTAACAAAAGAAAGGAAGTTGAGTTTGATTCGAATTGGTTCACCTATGTAAAGTTGACTTGGAATTGGAAGACAAGCTCAACGACTGACTCTATAAATACTTGATGTATTTATGCTGGAATTTAAGACGCACAAAGATGAAGTGAATCAAAGTTTGTAAGCAAAATTCTCAGAGTTATTTTTGCTAGAAGAATCATTGTGCGATGCAAAGGCTACAATTCAACTAGAAGGACTAGTTCCATTTGATTGGTTATTGAGTCTAGTTGATTGTAGTAGGAGTTTTTAATATTGTATCTTTCAGCTTTCATAGAAGCAATTGTAATAGGTACGTATTGATCAAGTTAGAGTTAACTTGAGGTGTGTAGAAATTAGATAGGGGCTAGTTACTACAAAGGGATTAGAGTTAATCCTTAGGATTACAAAAGAGTTTATTTTGTAAGTCCGTTTGGCTCAGAGTTTTTAGTGAAGAGTTGAGCAAATCCTACTGAGGAGTAGGTCGTGGTTTTTTCACCTTTTGAGCCATGTGTTTTCCACGTAAAAATCTCTGTGGTTTTACTTTACTGCTTTTTATTATTCCGCAACAGTAGTAGTTGGAACACCAAGAAGAACCAGGTTCTTCTACTGGGACATCACTCGAAAATTGGGTACCACAAAAAGTAACCTATCTTTTTGTGTGGTATTGAAGTCTAAAACATCAATTAGTATCAGAGCCAGGTTATCCTTGAAAGGCTAACACCTTGGAGAAGATCAAGATGAGTGCACCACCTGGAAATTGGGAAGGTCAATCAACTGCAAGGCCACCACTCTTCAATGGCAAGTACTACTCATGGTGGAAAAATAGGATGAAGGATCACCTAATTGGAGAAGACTATGAACTCTAGAACATAGTCACTGATGGTGCTCTAGCTACCATGATGAAGACTGTTGAAGGTATAGATATACCAAAGACAAGAGCTGATTGCACTACTGAGAATCTAAAGAAATGGGGGAAGAATGCAAAGGCCAAAAAGTGGCTAGTGTGTGCTGTTTATGTGTACTATGTGTGGAGGTACTTGTGCATTTTCTCTGCTTTTCTGTGTTTCCCCCTAATTGCAGTCCCACATGTTCTTGTTTGTCGCTTAGTGTTTTGCCTTTAAACCTGAGGCTATGCCTAGCACCTCCCTTATATAATAGAAGTTCTAAATTCTTCCGGGACTAATTGGAAGGGATGAGTAATATCATGCAATAGAGGTCGAGACCAACACTCGAATTAGTTACTTTCACGGGGTGGAAAGGGTAGAATATGGATATGATGACCGATGCGCTAATACCACGTATATCCCCTCTTCGAGGAGTGATTACCGGGTATTGCATTGATGTGATCCATATTATTATAAACCTAGGATACCCTTTATATGCTTAGATCGTAATCCTTTTAAAATCTAACCTTCTTTACTATTTTCAAACATCTGCATGCTTAATACTTAAATCCCCTCTTATTTGAGCCTTTATTTGTTTTTTTGCTAAGTCGTACAAATTCACAAAAGTTGTTTGGCCGGGAACCACACTTGTGGATCCTGAGGGCTGCCTAACACTTTCCCTTTAGGATAATTTCAAGCCCTTATCCTATCTCTGGTTAACAACATAGTTGTAAGTGAACCCCTTTGGTGTCCTAACATACATTTAAAAATCGTTAGGTGTCGAATCTCAAAAACACAAACCCCTTTCCCAAAAGGAAAGAGTTTTCCCAACCGAATGTCATAAACCCGATCTCCGCGAGGGAAAGAGAGGGTGCAACAAGGGGCAGGACCTAGGGACTTAAGAGTAGAGTGACAGTGCTTGACATAGTTTTGAAAAAAAAGGTTTTGACAAGAGAAACAATACTGAACTGATTCAAGAAGTAAATGAGTCTTTTGAAAATAAACTGATTAGTAGCAAAACAACTTGAAAACAATATAAGCATTTTGAAAATTCAGCAAACAGCCTGATTGGCTACAGAACAAACAAGTCCAACACTAATAATAACAGAGTTCACAGATGTGTATTGGGAATTGAGGACATATAGAACACACATAGTGAAACATGTAACAGCAGAAACACAAAAGCTTCTCAAGAGTTTATAGGATTAAGGAATTGGTCATACAACCAATGGTACAAACATCGGAACAGACAGGTGAGAACATAGTCATACTAGACAAAATTAAACATAGGATCAGAATTAGTTAGAGATATTAGATGACTTGGCAAAACAGATTAATACCAGAATCTAAATAAATAGATAGGCAAACAACCAAACATGCTGACATACATGGAGAAAAGTCAGATTGAAGCATGCTAGAGAAAGCAACAGGGCAACCAGTTAACGGTAAAGAACATGGAAGCCATTTAACGGTATAGCAGTTGAGAGCTAGGCAAATAAGGTAAGAAATCAGTTGTTCAGTAATTGGGCAGAATCACAGAATCAATCAAGCACAAAATCAGTAAGGTCATCCTTCAATTAAGGGCAACCAGTTAACGGTAAAGAACATGGTAGTTAATTAAGGAAAGAAATCAAATAACTTAGGTATAGAGTAGATAATTAGGGGTAACTACACAAAGGGTTCAACTAAGGAAATAACTATTAAAAATCAATAAATAACACGTTTTATCAGGAAATAAGGTAAGAAATAATTAAAGGCAATATGGAAATAATTGAGAAAATCAGCACATAGGTATAACCATAGCAAGTCAGTGAATCAAGGACTCAAAATAACATCAATTTTAGGGAAAAAACATAGGTTCTCATGAATAGGTAGATAAGTCGAGTACAAACAGAAGGAATCGAATTTGAAACCCTAATAAAGACATATTAGGGTAAAAGCACAATATGCTCTAATTAAACGAAGCAGTAATCATAAGAGTTAAACACATAAAAAAAATCATGTAGCAAATAATGAAGGATGAACTTTAGAATCCAAACGGGGTACCAAAATATTGGGTATTTTAGCATAACTACTTAGAGTTAAGAAACTTAAGAAAAGTAGCCGAGAACACATAAGAACAGAGAAAAATACTTAAATCTAGAAAGAGCTTTGAAGAAAAGATTTTCAGGAAAACCCTAGTTAGGAAAAAAATGAAAAGTTGTTCGAAAATTAGTAAGTTTTCAATAAAAACAAGCGAAAACAGTTCGATCCTCCTCAGATCTATACAAATCTGAAAAGTCAAGAAACGAAATTAGGGTTTCTGAGAAAATAACCTAGAGATGAAGTTATCAGCTTAGAAACCCATAGATTTAGGCAAAAAATAAAGTGATCTTACTCAAATCGAGCCATGGTGGCCTGAGACAGGTATGAACAGGCCAAAGGTGTGGGTGGACTGACCCTGGTCCTTTGAGGACCTCAAAGATAGCAAAAACACGGCGTAGGACAACCATTAGGGCTTGATGATGGTGATAATCCACCATGGTTGATGGCAGGAGAGTGACAGCGAGGTGAGATTTAGGGTTAGGGGCAGAGAGAGTTTGAGAGAGGAAAGGGTGAGCGACGACGGAGTGTGAGAGAGGAATGAGTGGTTTGGGGAAGGGGGTCATTTAGATTAATTTAGGAAACAATTAATCTGGGTCGTTGATCAAAATTGATGTAACACGAATTGGGTCGGGTTTGGGTAGGATTTGGGCCTGGGTTGTCTTGGGCTGGTTATAAGGGTATTTGGGATGACTTAATTAGGCTGCAATTACAAAAATAAAATAGGCTATTTGTTAAATACCCATGATAAATTAATTAAAATAATTTGTAAGATAATCATTAATTACAAAAATGAATTTCATGCATAGATATGTTTTGAAAATTTGTTATTTAGTATTTAAAAACACAAAAGACTAATTTCTGATAAAAATAACACGAAGATTATATGCATGGGCTATAACTGCAAAGTTAACTTTGCAATTATAGCCCAAAGATGCCAATTTTGCTATTTATGGAATGATTTGGACTCAGTACAACCATAATAGTAATATTAAATCAAGAAAGGTTTTTGAAATCATTTGTGGTGCAATTTTATTATTATTTATTAGAAATAAAATACTGGGCAAATTAATAAAAAAATAAAATAAAATTCATGGAAAATACCAATTGATGCTAATGCATGATTTTGAAGACATATATGCAATAAAATATATTTTGGTATAAATTGGGTATCAATAGCTGCCCCTCTTTACCTGGAAAGGATGAAAGAGTTGTCGGGTAAAGATATGATGGCCAATTTTGCCCGAGCGAAATGGTTTGAGAGATTTAGGACGCACTCTGGCTTCTGAGCTGCCTACATATCCCTGGTTTTATAGGAATTAGGCCGTGTGTTGTTCTGGATTCATCGGCGGAATATATCGATGAAGTCATCACAAGAACGAACACAATGTTTCGGGATATGCGAAGGATTGGTAATTGTGAGAGTTTAGGTTTGAGATAACTGATGGAATCGGGGCGGTATCGCGGTTGATTACCGGGCCACCTGCAAGTAAAGATACTACGAGCATATATTCATGCCGAAATTTAAACATGATGCAGGTTCCCTTCAGACCATGAAAGCTATCTTCAGATGGTCGAGGATGCCGTCCTTAGACCATGACGTCCTGGGCCATGAATTGCTCGGTGAGAGATTCGCAGGCCATGAAATGATGTTCTCAGGCCATGAAGATGGTGCTTCTGAACTATGACGCCTTTTAATAATGATATGCAAGTCGAGAGAGATCCTCAATCCATTACATGGTGTCTTCCGACTATGAGGATGATGCCTTTAGACTATGACGACTTTGGACAGATTGGCGATATTTTAGCCTATGAGATGCGATAATATGCTGTCAACAGGACAAAGTTTTAGTCTTGTGAAGTGGAGGGCAGAGCTTAGCCTGAAAGAAGAGCAAAGTAGATAATACCGGAGAGACAACGCTTAGTCTCGGCGAAAGAATGTAAATTTGAGGCAGAGCTTAGCCTCATGCAGGAATGGAGACAGAGCTTGGTCTCATGCAAATGAAGGCAGAGATTAGCCTTATGCATATGGAGGCAGAGCTTAGCCTCATGTAGGATGCGGAGGTAGAGCTTAACCTCATGCAAGATGGAGGAAGAGATTAGCCTTATGCAAGGTGAAGGCAAAGATTATCCTTATACAAGGTGAAGGCAGCGATTAGCCTTATGCAAATGAAGGAAGCGATTAGCCTTATGCAAGGTGAAGGCAGAGATTAGCCTAATGCAAATGAAGGCAGAGCTTAGCCTTATGCAAATGAAGGCAGAGATTAGCCTTATGCAGATGAAGGAAGAGATTAGCCTCATGCAAGGTGAAGGCAGAGATTATCCTCATGCAAGGTGAAGGCCGAATTAGCCTTATGGAGATAAAGGTAGAGATTAGCCTTATGCAAGGTGAAGACATCGATTAGCCTGATGTAGATGAAGGCAGAGATTAGCCGTATCCAAGGAATGCAGCGATTAGCCTTATGCAAGGTGAAGGAAGCGATTAGCCTTATGTAGATGTGTAGGAAGGGCTTAGACTCATTCAAATGTGGAGGTAAATCTTGACCTCATACAAGATGCGGGACAGGGCTTAGTCCCATGCAGATGAAGGCACAGATTAGGCTTATGCAAATGGAGGCAGGGCTTAGCCTCATGTAGGAGAGAGACATAGTTTAGTCTCATGCAAGATGTGGGACATGGCTTAGTCCCACGCAAATGAAGGCAGGGATTAGCCTTGTGAAAGGGAAGGCATAGATTATCCCTACGCAAATGGAAGGCAAAGATTAACCTTATGCAAAGGGAAGACAGAGATTAGCCTTATGCAAATGGGGGAGGTAGAGCTTAACCTCATTGTTGATACTCAATTTTTCCTCAAATTATTTTTTCAAATTTACATATATGCTTCCAAAATCACTCTTTGTAATAAGGAGTATTTTTACCTAGTTCTCTATATTTTTATTAAATTATCTTCATGTTTATTTAATATTTCATATGTGAATAATTATCCATAAATTATGTTATAAATAATTTCAAAATATTTTCAACCTCAACATCTTGTTTTTAATACTATTTTACCCCATTAGGATTTGATTATTTCCCAAATTATCCAATATTGGCATTATTTAGCTAATTTTAACAATTCTTGCAATAATAGCACAAGTGTACACTAATATCGTTTTAAAACCTATCACTGATCATAATTATATTTTTATACTTGTAAATCATATCAATTTCATTTATTTGGTCTTAATTCCATTTTTACAAAATTATTATTTATTTTAATTAATTAATTATCCTATTTAATTGGGTATTTAACATTTAGCCAATTTTTATTAAAATTCTAGCCAACATTTAACCCAACCCACCTGATCATAACCAGCATAACTACCCATCCCAAATCCTAAACTCTACCCGGCCCAACCCCTCAAATTATCTGAGTCGTTGATCAAAATAGATCGACGGCCCAGAATTTAATTTCCTAAATTAACTCTAACCAACCCCCCCTCTCATTCTTTCACGACCCACTCTCTCTCTCTCTATATATAAGCATCTCTCTCTGTATTCTTTGGTTTTCTCTAGAAATGTCTCCGACTTCTCCCTCTCCGATGGAACCTATATGTCTTCTGCGATTGGTTTCTCACCGGAAACCTTGGTTATTCATCACCTCATGGTCGTTTACTTACCCATCACCGGCCCCGTGAAACCATGGGGTCCTCAGGCGAGCTCGGAGCAGTTCTCTTGCCTCCCATGGTGCTATGCCACCTTTCCGGCCTTCCCGACTGTCTGAGTAGTGATATACAATGTTCTAGCTTAAACCGGTGTCATATCTAGATCCACAGTGTTATGAAGCTTTTCTACGAAAAACCCAATCTTTAAACGATTTTTTTTAAAATTTTAAAATGAGGGTTTCTTAACCCCTTTCAAAAATGGGTTTTACTTCTAATTTGAGTGATTTCTACTGTATGTTGAATCATTGTTTTATGTTTCATTGATGTCTGAGTTATTAAGCCAAAAAAACCCTAGTTCTTTTAGCCCATTTTGATTATGTGTGCTATTTTTCCTGTAAAGCCATTCATATGACTCTCGTTACTAAGAGGGGTTTAATCCTCTATTGTTCTATGATTCCTTGCTTAGAGTTCTATCATTTTATGCTATTTTGTTGATTATCAAGTCTGATTATTTGCCTAAATACTTCACTGATTCTATGCCAAAGCTGTGACATTCTTATGAATCAATGTTGTTGTGTGTATCTCCTATAATTATGCATCGAATTTTGAATTGTTTCTTTATTTATAAAATGTTTTCCTTAATCAGCATTGATTCTTTGTGACTTTCAGTCTCACCCGTGATTTAGTGATTGATTTTCAAATCTAATGTGATTTCTACCTTATTTATTTGCAGTGTAAATTTTCCTTGTTTAAAAGCATTTTGTATTTGGCTTTTATTATGTCCTATGTGATTTTACTTCCCCTATTATAATAAAATCAGTTCGCAGGTTGATTCTTTTCCTTATTTAACTGAGTGTGTACCGTTTGAACTTGACTCCCTAATTAAAGGAGTCATTTCCTTAATTGATACTAATTGAACATTCTTTCCATACTTGTGCTAAAGCTAGTACTCCATACCTTATTTCCCTACTCGTTTTCAACATTATAAATACTCCATTCTCTATTGCATAACAAACACACTGATACTGAAAGCACTGACACACACATACATTGCTTTGAACTTTTCTATGCTTTCATACACTTCTTGCTCTTTGCATCTATTTTTGACTACTCAGTCGGCTGAAAGCCAAGACTGAGTAATCTCTATTGCTCTTGTGCTCCTGCATACTACTGTCCTAATATTGCTCTCTCATTCTACATACTATTGTTCTACTGCTGCTCTTCTTGTCCTGTATACTGCTACTGCTGTGCTATCTCTTACACTTTGTTGTTCTCTATCATTCGACTGGTATGTTTTCTGATTTAGCTTTATAACATCTACATGCAATATGCTCCAATTTTTGTTTACTTACTTATTGTTCCTTATGTGTTTTATCTTGTGGTTCTACTGCCTACCGTGTAATTAACTTACCCCCATCATGTCTTTCCCTCTTGTTAAGACTGAATATGTATCATGTTTTTCATGTGATTCCCTGCAATTATGTCATCAGCATGCCTCCCTACTATTTTTTCTTTCCCTTGAGTCTGATATGTCTCCAGTTCATTCTGAGACTTCGGCATGCTTATGTGTTTATAGGTTGATGTTTCTTACCTTGACTTGATTGTTGTTACTTGCTCTCATCCAATGCTGTAAACCTGCCTCTCCTGCTACTTGAATATTATGCAGTCCTGATCCTATTAATCTATGCTATTATGTGACAACTATGTGATAACTATGAGAATCTGTAACTCTGTTCTACTGCTGATATCTAAGTTATTTGTCCCCAACCCCTTACCCCTATTTGTGTTTGCTCTTTCATGAGTCTTTTTGCCTATTGTTTGCAGTTGTACTACTTCTCTTTTAAAACTCCTTTACTACTATTCTTAAAGTTATTTCTCAAAGCGTTGTTGTTTTAAAATTACTCTTTCAAACTCCAATTCTCTTTTAAAACTCCAAGCATTTCCCACTACTCTTAGATTCTAAGTTATGCACCCTTCGTGTGAGCATTGCCTTGGGGACCTCTGGGTATCCATTGGACTCTGACACACATGGCTGGCCTTCTACACTGCACCTTCTCATTCCTGGATAGGGAACTTAGGTGTGAGCACTGCTTGGGATCCCCTGAGATCCTTAGGAACTCTTACACACTTGGGTTACAAGAGGTCTTGGCATATGGCATGTTGGATCTGGTACATGGGCCTACTGTCAGGCTCTCTATAGTATAGCTTTTTGATTTGCCTTTATTCAGTTTTGTAATTCATTATTCTTGGCCTGTAATAATCTGTAAACGAATATTTGGGGCTGGATAGTGAAAGGGTGGGGCTATGCATGCCTAGTGTAATTTTTCGTTGGGTAGAAATCATGTCTTAGGATTTATTTTATCTCTGTGCGCAATAGAAACCCTGTTTAGGACATATCTACCATGAAATAGAGATCATGTCTTAGGTATATTTGTGTTTGCATCTCACCACATGCATGCTCATGTAGAAAAATCATGCTAATACCTGTTATAATTATTGTTGCTTCATTCAGAAATCCTGTTCTTGTTCGAATAATAATTGTCTTGAAATACTGTTTCTGCATGCATATTCATCTAGATATCCTGCTTAGGATTACAATCGAATTATCATTAGAGACCATATTACCTTAGGGATCTATTTTCAGCATGTCTTTATTTAAGGCTTCGTATTAAGTACTATGTTGAACACCTAGAACAACATGTATTAGGTTAAATAATTAAGTGAAATCAGCCCCCCTGTATCATCCACATAGATAATAACCTTGCCTAAAATGTGTTCCCAATGGTTGGAAACGTTTCCCTGCATTTTTAAACCCAAACTGATTTAATACTTGATATCTTGCTTGCATTCTTAGATACCATGCCTATAGGATCTGCATTTTTTCTAATCGCATGTCTGTTAGAATCTAGCCTAAGGACTTGCAGTCCGCCTATATCTTAAAATAGTAATCAGCATATATTCAGATGCCTAAGCAAACCTCAGGCACAAATGTTTGTTAAAATCAGAACTATTTTTGTACACTTTCTATTAACCAATGGTTTTAAAATCAGTCATGCATTCTTTTTTCTGAAACTCATCCAAAACCTGTTGTTTGCTACTGTCTTCACACTTAGAATTACTGCTTAGGTTCTAAATCTGAGACCTTTTTTGTGTTTGAGACGTGCTATTTACATGCCTTACTTGCGGAGCGGTACTTGAGCCATATGTTTGTTATGTGTATCCCATATGTTTAAGTCCAAACTATTTTCTACTTGTCACTTAGAATTTTATCCTTTAAACCTAGGGGTTCAACCTAGTACTCACCTTTTAGGATTTAGTAGTCCTAAACACCCTCCAGGACTTATAGAATGGGATGGGTAATAGCATGCAATAAGCTTTTGTGACCAACACGCGCTTCTATTGAATACAGATATGATGACCGGTGCGCTAATACCACGTGTAGACCCTCTTCGAGGATTACCAGGTATTGCTTTGATGTGATCCGTATTATTTTAAACCTAGGAAAATTCTTTTTCAAATGTTTTACTCTAATGTTTTCCCAAAACCTTTAAAGATTTTCGTGCTTGTTTGAAATCCCCTATTATATGAACCTTACTTGCTATTTGTTTACTCTCCAAATTCAAAAAACTTCTTGGTTGGGACCCACAGTTGTGGAACTTGAGGGGTGCCTAACACCTTCCCCTTAGGATAACTTCAAGCCTTACCCAATCTCTGGTAATGCAAACTAGTTCATGAGTTATCTACTCTATGTGCCCTAACGCACCACAAAATCGTTAGGTGGCGACTCTTCCTTATAACTCTTCCTTTAAGGAGTTGTCCAGAATGTCATGAACCCGATCTCTCCGCACCTAACCCATGCGAGGATAAAAGGGGGGGAAATGGGTAAAACTAGTCGATCAGCGGTGCAGTCGACAGTGCCGTGCCTTCCCCCTTGAGTTGTCCGCTCAAGGGAACCGGTCTAAAACCCCATAGAAACCTTACTCTATTGTATTTTGCATGCATCATGGTCAAACCTAGCCAGGCTAACGTTTTGTCCGCACAACAACCTTTAAGATAGCCTTGTCCCAAGTCCATTGGGTTTCCCTGGAACTCAAATGGATGCCTTCACGTTCTGTGCATATATTTGGAGAATTAAATGCTCATGCTAATTATTGATGTTAAATAGTCGAGTCTTGTAGGGGTAAGGGCCTAACTTGTTTGTTTTGCAGAAATGAGGCACGAGGTCCCCGGATTCGGCATTGTCACCAATATCCACCCCAAACTACTAAACTGGTGGGAGGATCTTCACTCCAGTGACAAAACAGTCGTCAGAAAACACTTGGGCAACCTTCCGTCTCTTCTAGACATTCAGCCTAACAACATGATGATAGAAGCTGCTACCCTGTTCTGGGACTGTGATCGATCGGTCTTTCGCTTTGGAAATAATGAGATGACACCATTGCTAGAGGAAATAGGAGGGTTAACCGTTTTAGCTTGGGATTCTCCAGGGTTATTGATGCCTTAAAACCATAAAAGCTGAGGTTTTATCAAGATGATGGGGCTAAAGAAAAATCAAGAATTAGTCTGCTTGGAAGATCGTACATCCCCTTTGACTATCTGTACGAGAGGTATGGTCGTAGCCAGTCTTACCGCACTTATCAGGAAGAGTTCTCCCTTACTTCTCTGGGGCACATTCACCGCCGGGTATTCGTCTTTATAGTATGCTTCTTGGGTTTGATGGTGTTCCCGACAAAGAAAGAAAGAATCCACACCAGGTTGGATATGGTTACCAAGACTCTGATGGAAGGGGTTGACAAGCAGGACTTCAGTATCGTGCCAATGATCATTGTTGATATGTACCGAGCCTTGGAAATATGTCAACGAGGGGCAAAACATTTCGAGGGTTGCAATCGGTTATTCTAAATATGGCTCACTGAGCCTTTATAAAAGGGAGACTACCGTCAGGACATCCATAGGAGAGTTTAGGATGATCATATTGCTTTCCATCATCCAAAGCGTATGAACTACATCCCCGACATATTTGCTCAGCTAGAAAATACCAATGGATGGGCCTAGTTGCTAGGGAACTTGACCGAGGATCAGATTCAGTGGATGTTTGAGTGGTTCCCAACCGACGAGTTCATCATCCGATTTCGAGACACCCCATTTCTGTTATTGATCGGTCTAAGAGGGACATATCCTTACGTCCCTATCCGAGTCATAAGGCAGGCAGGAAGGAAGCAAGTGGTTCCAAGGGTCGAGAAGATGATTCATCTCAGGGCAGATTTCCAAAACGACGACACCCCTTATAAGTGCCAAGCTCAGCATTTGTGGCACTACAAGATCCGGTTAGAAAAGGACACTATTGAACCCGACAGGTATCATGCTGGTTACTCTTCTTATTATCTGGGATGGTTGGAAGATAACTGGGGTGGAAGTATCGAGCCAGGGTTTACTCAAGGCCACAGGGTCACAGATGAGAGAGCCCAGGCAACGACTAGACTCAACCAGTTGCACAAGAGGGTCCGTGATTGTGAAGAAGATCATCACAAAATACACAAGGCCAACAAGAAGCTGATAGAGGAATGGAAAGACATGGCCATCACCTCAACCCAGAGGCTAGCACACTTGGAGCGAGGCATAGTTGACTTAGATGAGAAGTTCATTAGGAAGATCGAGACCTGACAGAAGGCCGAGAGAGCCGAAGGAGGAATTCTAGCCAGGACCTACTTGCTGCTGGGACTCCGCATGATGGGGATGCTGATCAAGGAAAGAAGAGATGCCGAGTCTGGGGAAGGTCCTTCTGGGACCAAGTAGTTAGGATTGTCTTTACTTTGCCTTCTTATGTAATAAGGCCCCTAGCCATTACTAACATTTTATATTTCTCGCATTCTTAGAATCGTGTTGGATTTGTCTATTTTATTATCAATAAAATGAGGCATTTAGCATCTTAAATTCTCCAAATCAATTTGTCCTCGGGCACAAAGAGGTCCCCAACTTAGGACACGCTTTACATTTCCGCCTTATGTATTTAAATACTGCAATATTTCTTTTATAATCCTCACTAACTTCATTACTTTTTCATATTTTTTGTTTTCTTTATTTATTATTCACCTCCCCAAAGGTTGGTTCGTGCATTCTGGCATCATCTGCCTACCACATAAGATCAAAGGGCCCTCCTCCTACTCCTCCTTCTAGTCCTCCCAAAGGAAAAAGCAAGGGTAAAACTAAGATGGCAGAGGCAAGCGACATCAGGAAAGATAACAGGGATGAACAGGTTGATCGCTCATGGTCGGGATATTCAGGTTCTGCAAGAGGGTATGTCTCCACTGGAGAAGAAGCTGCTGAAGTTCCAAGAGGAACTTGACCAAGTCAAGAATTTGGCTCACCTATCATTTTCCCTCAATGTTCCGGATGCCCACTTCCCAAATGCTCCAAACCCCACTTTACCAGAAAACACCCCTAAACAACCGAATCACGCCAAAGACCAAGTCCCTCCAGTACAACGCAATGTCTGTCACCATAACACTCCACCTCTATAGGAACAGGAAAAAGACCACTTTCACACCTACAATAATCCCATTTATGTGGAAACTGTGGCTTATTCCACACCACATACCCCTGACTCTGATGAGAAGAATAGGATCATCAGGAATTTGGCTGAGGAACTCAAGCAGTTGACCAATCGAGTTCAGGGCGTCGAAGGAGTTTGAGGGATTGAGGGGATGAACTATGAAGATCTTTGCATACATCCTGATGTCGAACTGCCCGAGGGGTACAAACCTCCTAAGTTCGAGATGTTTGATGGTACTGGTGATCCAAGAGTCCACTTGAGAACTTACTGCGAAAATTTGGTTGGCGTGGGAAAAAATGAAAGAGTCCGCATGAAACTCTTCATGAGGAGTTTGAAAGAAGATGCATTGTCTTGGTACATCGGCCAGGATCCAGAGAAATGGACTAATTGGGTAAGCACGGCGTCTGATTTCATGGACAGGTTTAGATTCAACACAGAGAACGCACCAAATGTGTTCTACATTCAAAATTTAAAGAAGAAGCCTACAGAAACCTTTCGCGGGTAGGCTACTCGCTGGAGGTCCGAAGCCGCTAAAGTCAGACCTGCTCTAGAGGAAGAACAGATGAACAAGTTCTTTGTCCGGGCTAAGGACCTGCAGTATTATGAACGGTTAATGATGGTTGAGGGTCACAAGTTCTCTGACATCATCAAATTGGGAGAGCGGATTGAAGAAGGTATTAAAAGCGGTATGGTTACAAATTTTGAAGCCGTGCAAGCCACTAACAAGGCTCTACAGTCTGATGGTGTGTCTAAGAAGAGAGATGTGGGAGCCGTGATGGTTGCACAACAAGCTAAATCCCCCCCCCCCCAAATACCAATTATATCCAACACCGTCATTCGCATACCAACCAGCTCCAAGTTACCAAGCACCTTCACCTCAATAACAAGCACCCTCACCCACATATCAAGCTCCACCACCCAAATATCAGCCTACCTTGCCCAGATACTCCCAACCAGCTCCCGTTTACAACGCCTGCAATTCCCAACCTTCTCACTACCAATCACCACCTACTCATCAAAACATCCCAAGACCTCGCCCTAACTTTGACCGTCGGCCTCCAAAACTGTATACTGCCATAGCCGAGCCCATTGATCAACTATATGAAAGACTCAAAGCCGCCATTTACGTCACACCCATTCCTGCTGCCACCCCTGAGAACCCTTCTCAGTGGATCAACCCTAACAAATCTTGCGCTTACCACTCCGGCAAGAAGGGACACGCCATCGAGGAATGTCGTTCCTTGAAAGACAAGATACAAACCCTCATAGACAACAAGATCATTGTAGCCAAGGACCCTGCTCCTAATGTTCGCAATAATCCGCTTCCAGACCATAAAAGTGGTGTCCATATGATTGAACTAGATGATGACTGGGATCATGAGGGATCAATTGGGCTGATTGCAGAGGGTGATCTGAAGAAGCCCGCAATTACTCTCAACGCAATTGTGGTTCAGATGCAGGCATCCGAGGATGTTGAGGTAAACATGTCCATTCCACTCGACTTTGAATCGAGACCGCCCGCAAAGGAAAAATCCCCAGTGCCGATCGAAGTTGAGTTTGTACGACCGCTCGAAGTAGCAATCCGGCCGCCTATAACATATACTCTGGAGAAATGAGGATGACCACACCTATTCCAGTGGCAATGTCAACAACACCACCCTTTTACTCAAATGCTATCCTATAGGACTACATAGCCAAAGCAAGGAGAAAGGGTAAAAGCAAGTCTGAGGAAGCCATTACTGCACATGGTATGACCAGAACTAGCAGAGTTTACACCCCTGAACATTTGGCTGAATCTAGAAAGCAGGCCGCCAACCGTTCTCCCACCATTGAGACAGGTTCAGACAATTATTAGAGAAATATCCAAGCCAAAGAGTACTCAATCCTCGACCAGTTGACAAGACACCAGCTTAGATATCTATCCTCTCTCTATTACAGAATTCTGAGACGTATATGAGCTCTTTGATGAGAGTGCTGAGTGAGGCATACGTACCAGATAATATCACTAGAAGAGAGATAGCAAACATGATGGTCCAGGTTCTGGAAAACCACAAGATTACTTTCCATGAAGACGAGTTGCCGCCCGATGGGTTAGGGAATAATAGCGCACTGCATGTCACTATGCAATGTGAGGATCACTTCAATACAAGGATCTTAAATGATGGGGGTTCCAGCCTCAACATTTTTCCACTGATCACACTCAAGAAATTAGGTAAAAGTCTACATTGCATCCTACAACTTGTTGTTGGGGCGACCTTGGATACACGCCGCTGGGGTCGTGGTATCAACCCTACATCAAGTGTTGAAGTTTGAATGGAATCATCAAGAGGTATTCATTCATGGCGACGGTAGAAACCATATCTACGGTCGCCAGACTTTTTTGGTCAATTAGGGGAGAAGGAAGCTGGGTGGAGAAATCTACCACAACATTGAACGAGTTAACGTGATTGATAAGGATCAATGGTGGGACGGTAAGATCGAGAGCATATTGAACTGGAAAGGATATGAGCCAAGCAAAGGGATCGGTAAAAATCTTCAAGGAATAACGAGGCCAATAACACTCAAGAAGCACGGTACCTCTTTCAGGCTAGGGTATGGGTACACTTGGGAGGAATTCAAGAACTGGTCGCCACCATGGTGCAATCCTTACTACTCATTGGAGCAACCAATACCTCACTTAGAACAAACTTTCTAGCAAGCTGATATTATCTACGGTATGGATAGAGAGGAAGCATTAGCGGAAATGAGGGAATTATTTTTGGACGATGAGGACATGGACTGTTGTGTCTTTATCGAAGAGGGGGGAGGGAGGAAGGCCCTTCCATACAGGTCGTGAGTAGAGGATCATATCTCGAGAATTCATCTGTCAGGACGACCAAAGCCCGTTGAGCCTCGGGGTAGCAAAGCTAACAAAACAAGCATTTATTTACAACTTATTTAGGAAAATTCTTCCTTTTCGCATTTTTAATTTCTGCAAGAAAGAGCCCTTATGTTAAAATGATTATTCAATTTATCAAAGCATTTGCATTTTTTGTATAAATCGTACATTTACTTGCCACTGTTTTCCTCCTCATTACCTTATTTACAAAGCATTACTATTATTTATCTTGATTAACCGACGACTGTGACATGCAACGACACAACACAACAAACGGATTCCGATTCAGACGAGGATGATATACCTGAGGATATTGTGAAAGAGGTCGAGAAATTTGAGAATAGACCTAAGTCTATCTTGGACGAGACTGAGGTTGTCAACCTGGGAAATGTAGAGAACGTCAAAGAAACACGCATCTTCATCTGTCACCATTAGAAAATGAGGAATACATAGAGTTTTTAAGAGAATATGAAGACATATTCGCCTGGTCGTATGATGATATGACTGGCCTCAGTACATCTATTGTGTCCCACAAGCTTCCAACCGATCCGGCATGCCCACCAGTGAAGCAAAAGCTCAGGAAGTTCAAACCAGATATGAGCTTAAAAATCAAAGAAGAGGTCACCAAGCAGATCAATGCAAGGGTTCTATGGGTGGTTGAATACCCGACATGGTTAGCCAACATCGTTCTTGCGCCAAAGAAAGATGGGAAGGTTAGAGTCTGTGTCGAATACCGGGATCTCAACTGAGCTAGTCCGAGGACAATTTCTCTTTGCCAAATATAGACATCCTAATTGAAAACTGCGCCAAGCGTGAGTTGTAGTCCTTTGTAGATTGTTCGTTGGCTACCACCAGATTTGGATGGAAGAGGAAGATGCTGAGAAAACGACATTCATTATGCCATTGGGAGGGTATTGTTACAAGATGATTCCATTCGGTCTGAAGAATGCAGGAGCCACCTACATGAGGGTCATGACTACTATATTCCACGATATGATTCACAAGGAGATCGAGGTATATGTGGACGACGTCATCATCAAATCAAGGAAAGCCATTGACCATATGGAAGATATTAGGAAGTTCTTCAACTGGTTAAGAAAGTACAATTTGAAACTTAACCTTGCGAAGTGTGCATTCGGGGTTCCTGCTAGCAAGTTACTAGGGTTCATTGTCAGTCGCCGAGGAATAGAACTGGATCCATCAAAGGTCAAAGCCATCCAATAATTGCCTCCACCAAAGAACAAGAAGGATGTTATGAGTTTCCTGGGGAGGCTCAATTATATCAGCCGGTTCATAGCCCAGTCTACCATCATTTGAGAACCAATTTTCAAGATGCTGAAAAAGGATTCTGCAACCAAATGGACCGATGATTGTCAAAAACCCTTCGATAGAATCAAGGAGTACCTCTCAACACCACCAGTCCTGGTACTGATCGAGCCAGGTAGACCTCTGTTACTCTACCTTGCTATGTTAGATGGATCTTTCGGTTGCGTTCTTGGGAAACATGACGAAATAGGAAGGAGAGAGCAGGCCATTTACTATCTTAGCAAGAAGTTCATTCCATATGAAGCCCGATACTATTTATTGGAACACACTTGCTGTGCTCTGACTTGGGTCGCACAAAAGTTGAGGCACTATTTCTTTGCATATACGACATACCTCATATCAAGGATGTATCCATTGAAATACATCTTTCAGAAGCCTATGCCCACTGGAAAACTTGACAAATGGAAAATTCTGTTGAGTGAGTTCGACATTATTTACATGACTTAGAAGGCGGTCAAGGGACAAGCATTAGCAGATCATCTCGCTGAAAATCCTGTGGACGGGAAATACGAACCATTAAAAACGTATTTTCCTAATGAAGAAGTGTCATTCGTAGGACAGGACATTGTAGAATCCTACGATGGTTGGAGGATGTTCTTTGATGGGGCCGCAAACTTCAAAGGTGTAGGTATTGGGGCAGTCTTAATATTAGAAACCGGTCAGCACTATCCAGTATCCGCTAAACTCAGGTTCCCCTGCACCAACAACATGGTTGAATACAAGGCCTGCACATTGGGGCTCAACTTGGCCATCGACATGAACGTTCAGGAGTTACTAGTGATTGGTGATTCAGACCTATTGGTACACCAAGTACAAGGATAATGGGCGACCAAGAATCCAAAAATACTACCATATCTACATCATGTACATGAGTTGAGAAAGAGGTTCACAAAGATAGAGTTTTGGCACGTCCCCAGAATCCATAATGAGTTCGCCGATGCATTGGCTACCTTGTCATCTTTGATCCAACATCCAGACAAGAATTTCATCGATCCCATCCTAGTGAGGATCCATAATCAGCCGGCCTACTGCGCCCATGCTGAAGAAGAAGCAGACAAAAAGCCTTGGTTTCATGATATCAAGGAGTACTTGGCAAAGGGAGAATATCTAGAACTTGCAAACGCTACTCAAAAACACACACTTCGAAGGTTGTCAAACAATTTCTTTCACATCGAAGGGGTCCTGTATAAGAGGACTCATGGTTTGGGTTTACTAAGGTGTGTTGAAGAAAAAGAAGCAACAAAACTATTGGGGGAAATACATGTTGGTACATGCGGTCCTCATATGAACGAGTTTGTTCTAGGAAAGAAGATACTTAGAGTCGGTTATTTCTGGATGACCATGGAAACAGATTGCATCCAGTATGTTCGGAAGTGCCACCATTGTCAAATACATGGGTATATGATAAAGGTACCTCCAAGTGAGCTTAATGCAACAAATTCACCATGGCCGTTCGCCTCCATGGGCATGGATGTTATCGGGCCAATCGAGCCTGCTACCTCCAACGGACACAGGTTTATTCTAGTTTCCATTGATTACTTTACCAAATGGGTGGAAACAGCCTCTTACAAAGCAATTACTAAGAAAGTCGTGGCCGACTTTATCTGCGACCGCATAATTTGTCGATTCGGAGTTCCAGAGTCAATCATTACCGACAATGGCTCCAACCTCAACAATGACCTGATGAGAGCCATCTGTGAAACCATCAAGGTCAAACACAAGAATTCCACAACATACAGACCTCAGATGAATGGAGCCATTGAGGCTGCCAACAAGAATATCAAGAAGATGTTGAGAAAGATGATAGAGAAGCACAAGCAATGGCATGAGAAGCTGTCATTCGCCTTACTGGAATACCGCACCACAGTCCGCACATCAACTGGGGAAACTCCTTACATGTTGGTGTATGTTACAGAAGCCGTTATTCCTACCAAGGTCGAAATTCCATCCCTGAGAATCATACAAGAAGCCGAACTCAGCAATGATGAGTGGGTACGAAGCCGTTATGAGCAATTGGCCCTCATAGACGGAAAAAGAATGAACGTAGTTTGTCACGGTCAGCTATATCAGAACATAATGACCAAAGCCTTCGACAAGAAAGTCAAGCCGAGACGATTCACACCAGGGCATCTGGTGTTAAAGAAGATCTTTCCTCACCAAGACGAAGCAAAAGGGAAATTCTCTCCCAATTGGCAAGGCCCGTACATGGTTCACCGAGTGTTGACAGGAGGAGCACTCATACTTACAGAAATGGATGGAGAAGTCTGGCCAAATCTAATCAACTCAGATGCAGTCAAGCGCTACTATGTGTAACTTTCATGCTTTTATCACATATTGTAAATTGAACTACGCCTGACCTGATTCATGTTTAAGAGGGGATACGTAGGCAACCCTATGGGTTCGGTCACATTTTAATAAAAAAATCATTTCCCCCATGAATGGAAATTGGGGCAGTGTTTTGAGGAGGCACCTCAAAATTCTGAAGCAAATGCAGTCGAGCACCGCATAAGCAACAACCAGAAGCATTCACCCACCAAGCTGGGGAAGAATTTTGAGGAGGACCCTCAAAATTCCATAGCAAGAGAGGTTGCAATGACTTGAACCGCGTCGTGGTCGTCGGTTCATCAAAAAAAAAATTATTAATTTAAATTATATGTTATATTTTTTACAAAACCATGCATATTTACTTCCTAAAAAAATAGCTTGTTTAGCAACGCTACCACTATGATATGAACCACAAAGTCCCCGTTATCAAGCAGGAGCCATGCCAGTATGAATGCGAACTAACCTTCCCCTTTACAGAACTCACAATTTTTCATTAGATGCAGGCACCAAGACGGCGAAAGCCTAGAACACATTACTATCTTCGCAAGATGCATATTTCTTAAGGACACGCTCTCAAACTCGTCGCACATGCCGATGCCTACTATCATCACAAACAACGCTTAATCACCACATTCGTATCACCGTAGTTTATCATCAGCTAAGAACTCTTATTGCCGTTTATTTTCACACATTGCATAAGGCTACCAATATGCCTTCCGAGGTTCTACGCTACCTCCCCTGAATTTTATTTCCTGCATCACATAAGGCTACCATTCTGCCTTCCGAGGTTCCACGCTACCTCCTCTACATTTTCTTTCATTCACTGCATAAGGCTACCATTCTGCCTTCCGATGTTCTCCGCTACCTCCCCTACATTTTATTTCATTCACTGCATAAGGCTACCATTCTGCCTTCCGAGGTTCTTCGCTACCTCCCCTGCATTTTATTTTCTGCATTGCACAAGGCTACAATTCTCCCTTCCTAGGTTCTCTGCTACCTCCCCTGCATTTTATTTCCTACACTGCATAAGGCTACCATTCTGCCTTCCGAGGTTCTACGCTACCTTCCCTGCATTTTATCTCCTGCATTGCATAAGGCTACCATTCTGCCTTCCGAGGTTCCACGCTACCTCCCCTCCATTTTACTTCACTGCATAAAGCTCCTATCTACCTCTTCAAAGAAACCACCTTTCGTGACGTTACTTGTTTATGCTTCTCTCGGGCTAAACTATGCCCCTCTTTTCTTTCTCAAATCGCAAGACTAAACTTTTTCTTGTTGGCATGATACCACTGCATTCTTCATGGGCTGGAATATCGCCAACTTGTCCAAAGGCGTCATCGTTCGGAGGCACCATCTTCATGGCCCGAGAACATCATTCCATGGTCTGATGATCTCTTTTATTCAACTTGCATGTCATTATTCAAAGGCACCGTGGTTCGGAGGCACCATCTTCATGGCCCGAGAACATCATTTCATAGCCTGCGAATCCCGCACCAAGTGATTCATGGCACAGGACATCATGGTCTAAGGACAATCATCCTCAATTGTCCCAAGACAACATTCATAGTCCAATGGGAACTTGCGTTATGTTTAAATTACGCAAAATATATGCTTGTTATTTATTTGCAGGTAATCCGGCCGGAACAGCCAGCCAGGGAGGAGCGGACCGCTCCGGTTTTCCAAGTTACCGTATAAGCCCTCCATTCACCTTGCCTTGCACCTTGTGTCCGTCCTTATAGAAAGTCACTGGTATACTTCGCCAGTGACTCTTGAACTACATACGGCCTGATTCTTGTAAACCAGGGACATGTAGGCAGCTCAGAAGTCAGAGTGCAGCCTAAGTCTATCCCACAGTTTCATTTCGGTCAAAATTGGCCATCCTATCTTTACCCGACAACTCTTTTATCCTTCCCGGGTAAAGAGGGGCAGCTGTTGATACCCAAATTTTCCACAAATTATTTTTTCAAATTTACGTATATGCTTTCAAAATCACTCTTTGTAATAAGGAGTATTTTTCCCTATTTCTCTATATTTTTATTAAATTATCTTCATGTTTATTTAATATTTCATATTTGAATAATTATCCATAAATTATGTTATAAATAATTTCAAAATGTTTTCCAACTCAACATCTTGTTTTTAATCCTATTTTACCCCATTAGGATTTGATTATTTCCCAAATTAGCCAATATTAGCATTATTTAGCTAATTTTAACAATTCTTGCAATAATAGCACAAGTGTACACTTATATCGTTTTAAAATCTATAACTGATCATTTTTATATTTTTATACTAGTTAATCATCTCAATTTCATTTATTTGGTCTTAATTCCATTTTTACAAAATTATTAGTTATTTTAATTAATTAATTATCCTATTTAATTGGGTATTTAACATTTAGCCTATTTTTATTAAAATTCTAGCCAACATTTAATCCAACCCACCTGATCATAACCAGCCTAACTAATCAGCCCACATCCTAAACACTACCCGGCCCAACCCCTCAAATTATCTAAGCCGTTGATCAAAATAGATCAACGGCCCAGAATTTAATTTCCTAAATTAACTCTAACCAACCCCCCTCTCATTCTTTCACGACCCTCTCTCTCTCTCTCTCTCTCTATCACTGCATCTCTCTCTATATTCTTTGGTTTTCTTTAGAAATCTCTTCGACTTCTCCCTCTCCGATGGAACCTATCTGTCTTCTCCGGTTGGTTTCTCACCGGAAACCTTGGTTCTTTATCACCTCATGGTCGTTTACTTACCCATCGCCGGTCCAGTGAAACCCTGGGGTCCTCAGGCGATCTTAGAGCGATTCTCTTGCCTCCCATGGTCCCATGCCACATTTCTTGCCTTCCCGGCCGTCTGAGTAGTGATGTACAACCGATTCTAGCCTAAACCGGTGCCATCTCTAACGTTCTTCCTTTCTCTGGGTTCCACGAAACCCTAACCCTTTGTATTTTAATTTCTTTTAAGATCTACTCTATATCCACAGTGTTATGAAGTTTTTCTATGAAAAACCCCATCTTTAAATGATTTTTTTTCAAATATAAAATTAGGGTTTCTTAATCCCTTTCAAAAACGGGTTTTACTTCTAATTTTAGTGATTTCTACTTTATGTTGAATGATTCTTTTATGTTTCATTGCTTTCTGAGTTATTATGCTAAAAAATCCTAGATCTTTTAGTCCGTTTTGATTATGTGTGCTTGTTTTCCTGTAAAGCCATTCATATGACTCTTGTTACTAAGAGGGGTTTAATCCTCTACTGTTCTATGATTTCCTTTCTTAGAGTTCTCTAATTTTATGTTATTTTGTTGATTATCAAGTCTGATTATTTGCCTAAATACTTCACTTATTATATGCCAAAGTTGTGACATTCTTTTGAATCAATGTTGCTGTGTGTATCTCCTATAATTATGCATCGAATTTTGAATTGTTTCTTTTGCATAACAAACTCCCTGATATTGAGAGCACTGATATACACATACATTGCTCTGAATTTTTCTGTGCTTTAATAAACTTCTTGCTCTTTGCATCTAGTTCTGACTACTCAGTCGGCTGAAAGCCAAGACTGAGTAATCTCCATTTCTCTTGTGCTCCTGCATACTACTGTCCTACTGTTGCTCTCTCATTCTGCATACTATTGTTCTACTGCTGCTCTTCTTGTCCTGTATACTGCTACTGCTGTGCTAACCTTTTACAATTTGTTTTTCTCTATCATTCGACTGGTATGTTTTCTGATTTAGCTTTATAGCATCTACATGCAATATGCTCTAGTTTTTGTTTACTTACTTACTGTTCCTTATGTGTTTTATCCTGTGGTTCTACTGCATACCTTGTAATTAGATTACCCCCATCATGTCTTTCTCTTTTGTTAAGTATGAATATCTATGCTTCTTTTCATGTGATTCCCTGTAGTTATGTCATCAGCATGCCCCTACTATTTTTTCTTTCCCTTGAATCTGATATATCTCCAGTTCATTCTGAGACTCCGGCATGCTTATGTGTTCATAGGTTGATGTTTCTCACCTTGACTTGATTGTTATTACTTGCTCTCATCCTATGTTCTAAACCTGCCTCTCCTGCTACTTTAATATTATGCAGTCCTGACCCTATTAATCTATGCTATTATGCGACAACTATGTGATAACTATGAGAATCTGTAACTCTGTTCTATTGCTGATATCTAAGTTATTTGTCCCCAACCCCTTACCCCTGTTTGTGTTTTCTCTTTCATGAGTCTTTTTGCCTATTGTTTGCAGTTGTATTGCTTCTATTTTAAAACTCCTTTACTACTGTTCTTAAAAGTTATTTCTCAAAGCGTTGTTATTTTAAAATTACTCTTTTCAAACTCCAATTCTCTTTTAAAACTCCAAGCACTTCCCACTACTCTTAGATTCTAGGTTCTGCCTCCTTCGTGTGAGCACTGCCTTGGGGACCTCTGAATACCCGTTGAACTCTAACACACATGGCTGGCCTTCTACACTGCACCTAATCATTCCTGGCTAGGGAACTTAGGTGTGAGCACTGACTGGGATCCCCTGAGATCCTTAGGAACTCGGACACACCTGGGTTATAAGAGGTCTTGGCATATGGCATGTTGGATCTGGTACTTGGGCCTACTATCAGGCTCTCTATAGTATAGCTTCTTGATTTTCCATTATTCAATTGTGTAATTCATTACTCTTGGCCTGTAATAATCTATAAACAAATATTTGGGGCTAGATAGTGAAAGGGCGGGGCTATGCATGGCTAGTGTAATTTTTCTTTGGGTAGAAATCATGTCTTAGGATTTATTTATCTCTGTATGCAATAGAAACCCTGTTTAGGACATATCTACCATGCTATATAGATCGTGTCTTAGGTATATTTGTGTTTGCATCTCATCACATGCATGCTCACGTAGAAAAATCATGCTAATTCCTGTTATAATTATTGCTGCTTCATTCAGAAATCCTGTTCTTGTTCGAATAATAACTGTCATAAAATACTGTTTCTGCATGCGTATTCATCTAGATATCCTGCTTAGGATTACAATGGAATCATCATTAGAGGCCATATTACCTTAGGGATCTATTTTCAACATGTCTTTATTTAAGGCTTCGTGTTAAGTGCTCTATTGAACAACTAGAACAACATGTATTAGGTTCAATAGTTAATTGAAATCACGCCCCCTGTATCATCCACATAGATAATAACCTCGCCTAAAATATGTTCCAAATGGTTGAAAACGTTTTCCTGCATTTTTAAACCCAAACTGATTTCATACTTGATATCGTGCTTGCATTCTTAGATACCATGCCTATAGGATCTGCATTTTCTCTAATCACATGTCTGTTAGAATCAAGCCTAGGGACCTGTACTCCGCCTATGTCTTAAAATAGTAATCAACATATATTCAGACGCCTAGGTGGTTTTAAAATCAATCATGCATTCCTTTTTCTGAAACTCATCAAAACCCTCATATGTGCTACTGTCTTCACACCTAGAATTCCTTCTTAGGTTCTAAGTCTGAGACCTTTGTGTTTGAGACGTTCTATTTACACGCCTTACTTGCGGAGGGGTACTTGAGCCATATGTTTGTTATGTCTATCCCATATGTGTAAGTCCAAACTGTTTTCTACTTGTCGCTTAGAATTTTATCCTTTAAACCTAGGGGTTAAACCTAGTACTCACCTTGTAGGATTTAGTAGTCCTAAACACCCTCCAGGACTTATAGAATGGGACGGGTAATAGCACGCAATAAGCTTTCGTGACCAACACGCACTTCTTTAAATAACCTCTACGGGGTGGGAAGGGTAGAATACGAATATGATGACCGGTGCGCTAATACCACGTGTAGGCCCTCTTCGAGGAGTGATTTACCGGGTATTGCATTGATGTGATCCGTATTATTTTAAACCTAGGACAATTCTTTTTAAAATGTTTTACTCTAATTTTTTTCCAAAACCTTTAAAGATTTTCGTACTTGTTTGAAATCCTCTCTTATATGAACCTTACTTGCTATTTGTTTACTGTGAAAATTCACAAAACTTCTTGGATGGGACCCACACTTGTGGATCTTGAGGGGTGCCTAACACCTTCCCCTTAGGATAACTTCAATCCCTTACACAATCTCTGGTAATGCAAACTAGTTCATGAGTTATCTACTCTAGGTGCCCTAACGCACCATAAAATTGTTAGGTCGCGACTCTTCCTTAAAGCTCTTCCTTATGGAGTTGTCCAGAATGTTATGAACCCGATCTCTCTGCACCTAACCCGTGCGAGGAAAAAAGGGGGTACGACACTCATACAGGATGAAGGCAGAGATTAGCCTTATGCAAGGGAAAGAAGCATTTAGCCTTATGAAGAAAGTAGAACAAATAACAGATAGTAGCAGAATTTCTTAGCTGGTAGCAGATTTCGATAATGCGATTGTTGTGAGGATTGTGACTTTGCGGCATGTCTATCCTTTGTTCCTGCATCCAAAGAAAAATCGTGAGATTTGTAGATGGGGGAGGTTAATTCGTCTCCCCGCTGGCCTTTCTTGTCTTGCTTTGCTTGGTCTGATGATCCTGTTTGCATCATCGGGGTAGCGTTTGGCTAACCAGAGTCATCTTACAAGCGAGTATGCATAGTTTTGTAAAGACATAGTAAAAATGTACTTTATGAATTTTAGATGAACCAATGACCGTGACAAGATCCGAGACATTGTAACCTCTTTTGCTATGGAATTTTGAGGGTCCTTCTCAAAATTGTGCCTCAGTTAGATGGATTGACATCTCTGATTGTTGCACATGTTGTGATCGGCTGAACTTGCTTCGGAATTTTGAGGTCCCTCCTCAAAATTCTGCCCCAGTTTCCTATTGTGGGGAAAATAAGATTTTTATTGAATTTTGACCGAACCCATAGGGCAACCTACGTATCCCCTCTTAAACGAGAATTAGGTCGAGCGTAGTTCAATTTACATCATTTGAGAAAAGTATAAAGAGTTACGAATTGATCGGTTTTGGCTAGACTTCTCCGTCAATTTCTGCAAGTATGGGAGATCCTACTGCCAATACCCTGTGAACCATGTATGGACCCTGCCAGTTGGGAGATAATTTCCCTTTGGCTTCATCTTGATTCGGAAAGATCTTCTTCAACACCAGCTGCCCGGTGTGAACTATCTAGGCTTGACTCTTCTGTTGAAGGTTGTGGACATTCTGTTCTGATAAAGTTGTCCGTGACACACTGCGTTCATCCTTTTTTCATCTATGTGGTCTAGTTGCTCATAACGGTTTTTTATCCACTCTGCGTCACTGAGCTCAGCTTCTTTTATGATTCTTAAGGAAGGAATCTCTACTTCTGCAGGAATATCACTTTCTGTACCATAAACCAGCAAGCAAGGAGTTGCCCCGGTTGATTCTCGGACGATTTCCTCGGGTATGATATCTTCTTCTGAATCACTGTCCCTTTGTTGTGTAGTCTCATTGCATGTAACAATCAATGGTTCATCAAGACATGAAATAGTAATGTTGTATAGGTAAAAGTATGAAAAAAAATAAATGTCGATTCATTAAAACATAAAAGCAATTTTCATTAATTTAAAAAAACATTTCGGAACATTGGTAATTTTATTTAAAACAGAATGCAAGAAAGAGAAATCATTTTCTTGGAAAGCAAAAATAAACAATGTTGTTCAGCCTTGCTACCCCGAGACTCGTCGGGCCCTGCTGACAGTCCAGTTTCTGAGGAATGATCCCTTGCGCAGGGCTTGGATGGTAGGGACTTCCTCCTACTCCTCAATGATGAAACAACAATCCATATCCTCGTCTTCCAAGAATAAGCTCCTTAAGGCTGCTAATGCTTCCTCATCCTCTGCTCCCCATATGACGTCGGCTTGCTGGAAAGTCTGTTCCAGATGCAGTATGGGCTGCTCCAATGGCTAGTAAGGACCGCGCCATGGTGGCGTCCAGTCATCATACTCTCTCCAAGTGTACTGGTAGCCCAGGACAAAGGTAGTGTCATGGCGCTTTAGTCATACTGTCTTGGAAATGCCTTGAAGATTCTTACCAAGACCCTTTCCGGGTTCGTATCCGCTCCAATTCATTATGCTTTCAATCTTATCCTTGTCTATTGCATTGACCCGTTCGATATGGTGGTAAGTTTCTCCACCAAGCCTTCATCTACCTTCAATTACTGGGATAGTCTGGAGGTTGTTGATGGGGTTGCTCGCATCCCCATGGATGATGACTTCCTGATGATTCCACTCAAATTTTACCGTCTGATGCAATGTTGAGGCCACAGCCCCAGCGGCATGTATCCATGGTCGTCCTAGTAACAAATTATAGGACGCTGATATATCTAACATGTAAAATTCAGACTCAAATCATGTAGGCCACGTCTACAAACATAAACTGATTTCTCTAATGGTGGACCTTTGAGACCCATCGAAAGCCTTTAACTTTATGGATCCTTCTCGTATTTCGTATAGTCCCTTGCCCAGCCTCTTTAATGTTGTCAATGGGCAAATTTTAAGGTTGGATCCTCCATCAATCAAAACCTTGGTAATGAAGTAATCTTCACATTGCACGGTAATATGCAGTGCCCTGTTGTGACTCAAGCCTTCAGGTGGTATCCTCGTAGAAAGTAATCTTGTGACTTTCTAATACCTGCCCCACGAGGTTAGCCTTTTCTCCACTTGTGATGTTGTTATGAACATAAGATTCTTTCAATACTTTCATCAGAGCACTCCTATGTACTTCCAAATTCTGCAGCAATGATAATATGGATATCTGGGCCGCAGACTTATTCAGATGATCTATGACCGAGTATTCCCTGGCTTTCCCTTCCTCGAGAGGTCATCTAGACCTGTCTCAATGGAGGGAGGCCTGTTAGAACTCTATTTGCGGGACTCTCCCAAGTGTTCGGGTGTGTAGACCCTTCTAGTCCTGCTCATCCCCAGTGCAGCACCGGCTTCTTCTACATTGACACTTCCTTTCCTTCTAGCTTCACCTACGTAATCCTAGGGCACAATATTAGTGTTGAAAGGTGGTGTAGTTGACACTGTCACTGTAATTTGTGTGGCTACCTTTACTTCGAATGGGACAGGAGTCACTGCAGGTGGTGCTATTTCAACCTCGAATGGTGTGGGCATATCCTTAGGCGGTGATACCTCAAACTCGAACGGGGCTGATGTAGTCACCTCAGCCTCTTCCGATGGCTGTAACCCATTTGACCCCTCTAGGTCCCATTCTTCATCTATTTCTATCACATTGACGCCTCCACCCCTAGTATCTGGGAGGGGGTTATTGCGAACATTAGGAGCAGATTCCTTAGCTTGAATTATTTTTTGTCGATCATAGCCTGGATCTTATCCTTCAACAAGCGGAATTCATCGGTTTATGTCCCTTCATTCCGGTCAATGGGCTCGGCAATGGTGGTATACTGTTTGGGTGGCCTGCGGTCAATGTTTGGCGAGCTAGAGGTGGCCGAAAGTGAGACGGTAGGGAATTGTATGTGTGATAGGCAGTGGCTGGTTGGGAATATCTGGGAGATGTGGGTGGATATATAGGTGGAGATGACAATTGATATGTAGGTAGATGTGCTTGGTATGAAAGTGGATAGGTTCGATATGTTAGTGGAGATTTGGGCCCTGTGCAATCATTACCGCTCCTACGTCTTTCTTCTTGGATATGCCACCGGACTGCAATGCTTTGTTGGTAGCTTGTAGTGCTTCAAAGTTTGTGACCATCCCACTCTTGATGCCTTCATCAATCCTTTCACCCAACTTGATGATGTCAGAGAAATTGTGATTTTCAATTACCATCAGTATTTCATAATATTGTGGGTTATGTGCCCTAACAAAAAACTTGTTCATTTGCTCTTCATCCAGTGCAGGCCTGACTTTGGCCTCTTCCGACATCCAACGAGTGGCATACTCACGAAAGGTTTCAGTGGGTTTCTTCTTGAGATTCTGGGTGTAAAATATGTCTGATGCATTTTCCGTGTTAAACCTGAATCGGTCCATGAAATCCGAGGCCATACTCACCCAATTAGGCCACTTCTTGGGGTCCTGACTGATGTACCAAGACAAGGCATCCCCTGTGAGGCTCCTTATGAAAAACTTCATCTGAATCTTTTTGTCTCTTCCCACACCGACCAGTTTGTCACAATAGGTCCTCAAATGGACCCTTGGATCACCAGTACCATCGAACATCTCGAACTTGGGAGGTTTGTAACCCTCCGATAGTTCTACATCAGGCTGTATACAGAGATCTTCATAGTTCAATCCTTTGATCCCCTTACCTCCTTCCATGCCTTGAACTCGGCTAGTCAATTTCTTGAGTTCTTCGGCCAAGTTCATGATAAACATATCTTTCTCACTAGATTCCGGTGTGCAAGAGATGGGTTGAGTGGAGTGAGGTAGAGTCTCCACGTATATGGGGTTATTCTAGTGGCCTGGTGCCTGAGCATAAAGGTGATCGTTGGTGGAGTTTTGTGGTTCAGGAACGATGGGTGGGGTGTTTCGGGGAGTGTGGTAGGTGTTTTGTTGGTATTGTGGTGGGATGGTTTGCTTTTGCAGTGGAGTTATATAGTGGTGAGTTGCAGGAGGATTCTATTTGTTTTGAGTGTTCGGGTGGCTGACATCCGGAACACTAAGTGAGAAGGACAAGTTCGCTAGGTTCTGAACATGTTCAAGTTCCCTTTGAAGTTTCAGTAGCCTTTGTTCAAGTTGCGACACGGCATCATTCAAGACCTGAGTACCCCGACTGTCAGAAGCTTCTGCATGTTCAACTGGTGTTGTGTTTTCCTTTTTGATGTTATTCAAGTCTTCCATCTTGCCCTTGCATTTGCCTTTAGGTGGACTAGGAGAAGGAGAAGGTGGAGGGCCCCTGGATCTTGTATGGTATGTTGATGATGCCAAAATGCACGAACAAACCTTTAGGGAAGGGGAATAATCAAAAGAAATAAAATAAAAAGAAAAGGTAACGAGTCAGTGAGGATCATGAAAAAAATATTTACAGTATTTAAACACATACTACAGAATTGTAAACGCGCGTCCTAAATTTGGGAGCCTCGTCGTGCCCGAGGTAGGCCTAGCGACAATTTGGTTTGGAGAACTTAGATACCAAAATGCATCATTTCATTAGTGTAAATAAACGAATCCCAAAACGATACTAAAATAACAAATAGGAAATAAGTCACTAATGGCACTCGGCCTTATTACATTTATGAAAGCAAAAAGGTAAATCTAGCCTATTTGGTCCCAGAAGGACCTTCCCCAGATCGATATTCTTGAACACTATAAAGCCCAAAAAGCACACAATAAACATGAATACCCTGCGGTGGATGTGACCCAATGACGTGATGGCAAACTCGTCATGATATGTACGATATGATTTGCTGTGACCGTATCTTTCATACAAGTACTCGAAAGGTATGTAAGATTGTTTCAAACACTCCAATTCAGCATTCTTCTTCAACCCCATCATTTTCAGAAAACCTTTGCCCTTACGATTCTCTTGTACCAACAACCCAGGGCTTTCCCAAGATATCCCAGCGTTACCTCCTACTTCTTCTAAGAGCGGCGTTATTTCAATATCCCCAAAGCGGAATACAACTCTTTCACTATCCCAAAACAAAGTGGCAGCCTCAATCAGCATGTTGTTCGGTTGGATGTCTAGAAGAGAAGGTAAATTGCCCAGATGCTTCCTCACGTGTTTCTTATCACTTGAAGGAAGGTATTCCCACCATTGTTGGAGCATTGGTAGGATATTGCTGACCATACCGAATCTGGAGACCTCGTGCCTCATTTTATGCAACACAAAAATGGTTAGGCCCTTTACCCCCACCAGGCTCGACTATTTATACACTTATGATTAGCATACCTGCATTTAGTTCTCCAAATTAATGCATAGAACGTGATCGTGTCTGTTGGGATTATGAAAACCCCGGTGGACTTTTGGATAAGGCTATCTTAAAGGGTCATTGTGGGGACGACATATTAACCCGACTAGTTTTGACCATGAGGCGTGCACAATATAACAGGAGTAATGTTTCTATGGGGTTTTAGACAGGTACCCTCGAGCGGACAACTCGAGGGGGAAAGGAATGGAACCATCGACTGCACCGCTGATCGACTGGTTTTACTGCAAATAAGACTTTCCGAATTTAGGGGGTGATATAAATAGGAAGAGCGCAACCCCTCATCAAGCGTTGCTATAGGATTTGTTTAGGCACGAGTGGAATATGATGTTGAGCATGATTATGCAGCAATAAATAAGCAATAAAAAACATATTATCATGTATTTGCACATTATGAAAGCGATAAATACAGCAGTTATAATTGAAAAGCGGTTACAAAGGAAACAAGAAACATGTCAGTTTCATTTTGGAAAAATAAATACTAGGGAAAGTAAACAATTAATTGCACATAAAGGGGAAGGGGTGCAATCATTAACCCAAATAAGGCACACTTAGACAAATTTGCAAAGTGGTTTGTAATGGTAAAAGCCTGGTATCCCCAGCAAAGTCACCATGTTGTCGCGCCCCCTTTTTTTCCTCTCTTTTCGGATTGGTCAGGGTTTTGAAATTATTGGGACAACTCATTTTCTTTTGGGAAAAGGAATATAAGGAATTTGAAGAGTCTCCACCTGACGAATTAAGGTACGTTAGGGCACCTATTATAGGTCATTTCTAACACTAATTGTATAACCAGAGATTGGGTAAGGTCTTGAAGTTTCTTCAAGGGGAAGGTGTTAGGCACCCCTCAAAGTCCACAACTGTGGGTCCCGGCCAAACTTACCTTGTGAACTAGTCAGGTGCTATTAAGCAGTCTAAGCACACGTATGTAAACAAATAAAGGTCTTTACAGATTAGCAGTCTAAGCACACATATGTAAAAGGATAAGGGAGGTCCTAAGTTGTTTATCCTATAGGATCATATCCATGCTATGCCCGGTAATCACTCTTCGATGAGAAGATACATGTTGCATTAGCGAACGGATCATCATATCCTTATCTACCCGTTATCCCACCCCTTAGCGGTTATTAAGAGAGTTTTATTTAACGAGCCGTAAGCACGCTGTTACCCGTCCCTTCCTTGTAGTCCTAGAGGAATTTTGGACCTCTAAATTTGGGCAGTTCTAGACAACCCCTAAGGCATTTAAAAGGGAAAATTCTAGGCGACAAGAAAATAACATTTAGGACCAGCAGATAAATGAAAGAAGCAGTTAAGAGGATCATGTTCACCTCCACGTGTAATGAAAATAAACATCACGTCTCAAACATAAATGCAGGTAGTTTTTAGAAGAATCTTGTGACAGGATGTCTAGGTGAACATTAATACACAGAATAGGCAGTACTTGTTCAAAACTCCGTGACAGGGCCTTAATAATTTGCCTATTGTTTTAAGACCTGTAAAACTTAGCATTAACTGAGATTAATTACCTAAGGCTTGCATAGGTGTGGGACTATGTATAACAACAATTGCAAGTTATTTTAAATAGTATTGAAGTTATTCAACCTACAAACCTGATGTTCTTGGTGATACAATATTTCAAAGAGAATTCGTGCCAATTATTATTCAGAAGCACGACATCTATATGTTGGACTGCTTTTTTACACTTTTTCATGGTCAGTTTCTTATTATAATTAGACTAGGCGTATTTAAACAAATGCAAATAGTATCCCTTAGAACATGGTATCTCAATTCACATAGGAGCGACATTTTTTTGTTAAAGTTATTCGTTAATCCTAGTAGCAGCATTTCTAAGTGAGAAGCGGTTACGAAAAATTAGAGCATGGATTAATGACATGTGATATGGTGAAGCAGTATGTGTAAAACCCTAAAAAGATGATATCTAATGTATGTTTGACATGATTTGGATGAACACATTGATCCTAAGTCATGGATTTTAATGCAAATACATAGAATGTAAAGCCTAAAGCATGCTTTCTACCCCATAATATCAACGATACTATACGGCTACCCTCCCATTTTTACTAGATCCCAATATCTATTTACAAATAATTGTTACAGACCGATGGCTGAATGAATTACATAACTGAAAAGGAAATTTAAACTATAGGGAGCCTGAAATAGGCCTAAGGTAAACTTGGTAAGGCCAGGCCTTCAATGATCTCAAATGCCAAAGGATTTCATAGCCAATTTCATGTCCAGGTGTGTCAGAGTTCCCTAAGGACCTCAAAGATCCCGGGCAGTGCTCAGACCTAGACTTCCATAACAAGAACTAAGTAAGTGCAGTGTGGAAGGGCCAGCTTTAGTGTGTCAAAGTTCAGAGGGATCTCAAAAGGATCCCAAGGCAGTCACACACTGGAGGGGCGGAACCCAGGGACTTAAGAGTAGAGTGAGAATGCTTGACATAGTTTTGAAAAAAAAAGTTTTGACAAGAGAAATAATACTGAATTGATTCAAGAAGTAAAGGAGTCTTTTGAAAATGAACTGACTAGTAACAAAACAACTTGAAAACAATGTAATCATTTTGAAAACAGCCTGATTGGCTACAGAACAAACAAGTCCAGCACTAATAATAACAGAGTTCACACGTGGGTATTGGAATTAGCGATATATAGAACACACATAGTGAAACATGTTACTACAGAAACAAAAAAGCTTCTGAAGAATTTATAGGATTAAGGAATTGGTCATACAACCAATAGTACAGACATCAGAACAGACATGTGCGAACATAGTCATACTAGACAGAATTAAACACATGATCAGAATTACTTAGAGATATTAGATGACTTAGTAAAGAAGATTAATACCATAATATAAATAAACAGATAGGCAAGCAACCAAATATGCTGACATACATGGAGCAAAGTCAGATTGAAGCATGCTAGAGAAAGCAACAGGCAAATCCTTTGATATGTTAATCATAAGTTGAATAGGACAGAACTCATACATGCTAAGTGAAACAATGATTTAATCAAACAAATTACACATTAAACAATGAAATAGTAAGCATGAGAAAGTCTGGAAACCATTGAATTGAAGCAATAAAACATAGAGTTTTGGATTTGAAATTGAATCAGGACATACCAGTTAGGGAGGGCAAGCACAAAGTATAGAGCATGTATAGTGCAATAACTATCCTTGGCTTACAGTCGGCTAGTTCAGCAAGAGTAGCAAGTGACAAGAAAGAGCATAGAGCTTTTAAGTGTAAGAGAGAATTGTTAAACTAATGTACGCGTGTTAGTGAGAAAAGAAGAGGGTACATATAGCAGTTAAGAGCTAGGCAAATAAGGTAAGAAATCAGTTGTTCAGTAATTGGGGAGAATCACAGAATCAATCAAGCACAAAATCAGTAATGTCTTCCTTCAATTAAGGGCAACCAACTAACGGTAAAGAACATGGTAGTTAATTAAGGAAAGAAATCAAATAACTTAGGTATAGGGTAGATAATTAGGGGTAAATACACAAAGGGCTCAATTAAGAAAATAACTAGTGAAATCAATAAATAACACAGTTAATCAGGGAATAAGGTAAGAAATAATTAAAGGCAACATGGAAATAATTGAGAAAATCGGCACATATGTATAACCATAGAAAGTCAGTGAATTAAGGACTCAAAATAACATCAATTTTAGGGAAAATAGCATAGGTTCTCATGAATAGGCAGATAAGTCGAGTACAAACAGAAGAAATCGAATCTGAAACCCTAATAAAGACATACTAGGGTTGTCACGACCCCAAATCCTAACCGGTCGCGATGGAGCCTATCGTGGAACTAGGCTAGCCGACTACCGCGTGTCCACAATTTCTTTTGAAAATCCCATTTAAGATTCAAGCAATTCATAACAATATACAGAAAGTTTACTTAACATAATAGGCAAGTTTTATATATATACAGTACTGCCATCCCCAAAAACCGGAGCCAACATGTCATGAGCATCTTGTGAAATAAGCCAAAATAAAGTATTATGATACAAAAATTCCGAATCAAGGCTAAGTACGACAGGAAGGGAAAGCAGAGATGTTGCGAACACTGAACAGCTACCTCTATATCCCCACGATCCGGCTCCGCTGTGATATATATGTATATATATATATATATATAAAAGCTAATGCTCGATCTCTGCTCCTGAATCTGCACATAGAGGTGCAGGGAGTAATGTGAGTACGCCAACTCAGTAGTAATGGACATAAATCAAGCCTAAGTAGCAAGGAATCACATAAAAATCAATGTCATCAGGTCACAATATACACAGCCTTACTTTCCAATTGTATATATCAAATATACGAAATATTCATGCCTAAGAAATCAACTTCATAAAAGTCCTTAAAACAATGCACATTTTTAACAACTTTAAAACAAAGATTTGGTATGAAAAATGAATGTAGTAAAATCATAAGTAGCCCCTCGGGCGAAAACATATTTCATAATCGGCTCGGGCATGCCTCACAATCCCTCAGCACCTTACAATCACTCAGCACCTCACAACCACCCATGCCTCCCAATCACTGGGGTGTGTACAGACTCCGGAGGGGCTCCTTCGGCCCAAGCGCTAATATCACTCAGCACCTCACCATCACTCTTGGCCCTCGGCCACTCTCGGTGGAACCACTCGAAAAGCCCCTTGGGCGAAGTAATAGAACGCGGTACTCGACCCGAAAACATCATTTTAATGCTCATGTAATGTAAATCAGGCTGAGTTTCAAATAAAANAAATCATAAGTAGCCCCTCGGGCGAAAACATATTTCATAATCGGCTCGGGCATGCCTCACAATCCCTCAGCACCTTACAATCACTCAGCACCTCACAGCCACTCATGCCTCCCAATCACTCGCACTCGGTGCGCTCACTGGGGTGTGTACAGACTCCAGAGGGGCTCCTTCGGCCCATGCGCTAATATCACTCAGCACCTCACCATCACTCTTGGTCCTCGGCCACTCTCGGTGGAACCACTCGAAAAGCCCCTTGGGCGAAGTAATAGAACGCGGTACTCGACCCGAAAACATAATTTTAATGCTCATGTAATGTAAATCAGGCTGAGTTTCAAATAAAATAGTATGCATAATGATGCTGAGTAAGATCATCAACAGGTAGTGAGGAAAACAACAGTAAAACACCCTCAAAGGGTCTAAACAGATCGGCATGAGGCCTCAAACATGGCTTACAGCCCAAATATTTCACAAATCGTTTGAACATAATTTAATATAAGATTTTGAGTAAATATGTAACTTATTAGTGGCCGCGGAGAGGACTTAGTCCAATCCAAAAATCAATACGCGCCACATATCTGTCATTCGACATGTGCGCCATTCCAAATTCAGTGAGAAAATAATGCAGTCCTGAGTTCCATACCCTCAGGACAAGATTTAAGGCCATTACTTACCTCTACCGGGCCGCGACACTAGTCTGCTATGACTTTGCCCCTCAAATTGGCTCCCGAATGCTCCGAATCTAGCCAAAAACCAGTTAACATCATCAATATATACTCATGGAGCACAACCCAATCGAAAATCATTAAATTTAAACAAAATATCAAAATTCGGCCAAATTCGAGCCCCAGGCCCACGTCTCGGAATCCCAAATTTTTTAAATCAGTGGAAACCTCGTCCTCCCACGATTCTATACATACCAAGACCACTAAAATCGGACCACAATTGCCATTCCAAAACCTCAAAAGACATCCCAATTCCTTCCTCCCGTTTTTCCAACTTTTTCCTACCCAATCCTTAAATTTTCAAGCCTAATTTTAATAAAATAGCATAGGAACGGGATTAACAATCAAAGAACGTACCTTGGCTGAAGAACCTTGAAATCCCCTCTCAAAACCACCTTCAATGGACTCCTCCCGCATGCAAATTTGATGAAAACTTAATAAATTTTGCGGAGGGGGTCCTTTTATACTGTTATGCACAGTCATTTCCGCACCTGCGGAGAATTGGTCGCACTTGCAGACCCGCACCTGCGGTCCCAGGGTGCGCACCTACGAAACTAACTTAACTGCCAAAATCTCGCGCCTGCGACTACCCTGTGACAAACTCCTCGCACCTGTGGATCTCTGCTACACAGCCAAACTTCGCACCTGCGACCTCCCCTTCCGCACCTGCGACTCCCCTTCCGCAGGTGCGAAAACACCAGCAAACAATCACAGCAGATTTCCAACAATTCACTCCAACTTCCCGTCAACCATCCGAAATCAATCCTGAGCCCCTCGGGGCCCCAACCAAACATACAAACATACCCCATAACATCATTCAAACTGAGTCGATCCTTCGGAACACCAAAAACAACACGAAAACACAAAATTTACATCAAATTCAAGCCTATGAATTTTGAAACTCCTAAAATTCGCCAACTACGCCGAAACTAACCAAAACACATCCGATTAACCTGAAATTTTGCAGACATATCCAAAATGAATTATGAACCTGTTCCAACTTCCAGAATTCCATTCCGACCTCGATAGCCTATTTTTCACTGCCGACCGGAAATCTCCAAAAACTAACTTTCGCCAATTCAAGCCTAATTTTACACCGAACATCACAAAAATATTCTGAAAACACTCACAAGTTCCAAATCACCTAACGAAGCTATTCTAGCCATAAAATCAAAATTCCGAGGTCATTTACTAGTAAGTCAACCCTCAGTTGACTTTCTCAACTAATAGGCTACATTAAAAGGCTAAATGCCTAAAATCTCACCATAACCACTCTAGACTCAAACCAAATGATCCAACACATCAAAAATAAGATAGCGATACATAACAAATGCAGAAATAGGGGAAATGGGGTAAATATCACGGAATGACTGGTCGGGTCGTTACATCCTTCCCCTCTTAAACAAACGTTCGTCCTTGAACGGGTCTAGAAACATACCTGGAGCCTCGAATAAGTGAGGATATCTGTCTCGCATCTCCGCTCAGTTTCCCAGGTGGAATCCTCCACCGGCTGCCCTCTCCACTGAACCTTCACTGAAGCTATATCCTTAGACCTCAGCTTCCTGACCTAACGATTCAAAATAGCCACTGGCTTTACCTCATATGACATATCACCCTCGAGCTGAACTGTGCTGAAGTCCAAAACATGGGAAGGGTCACATACTTCCGAAGCATCGAAACATGGAATACTGGATGAATACTCGATAAAATGGGAGGCATAGCAAGCCTATAAGCCACCTCCCCAACCCTCTGAAGTACCTCAAAAGGCCCAATGAACCTGGGACTCAACTTCCCTCTCTTCCTGAATCTCATAACACCCTTCATGGGTGACACCTTCAGCAACACCTTATCCCCAACCCTGAAAGACACATCTCGGACCTTCCGATCCGCATAACTCTTCTGCCTAGACTGCGCCGTGCGAAGCCTCTCCTGAATCAACTTTGCCTTATTCAAAGCATCCTGAACCAAGTATGTGCCCAATATCCTAGCCTCGCCCAGCTCAAACAAAACAACCGGAGATCTACACCTCCTACCATACAAATCCTTATATGGAGCCATCTGAATACTCGACTGCTAGTTGTTATTATATGCAAACTCCGCTAGTGGCAGAAACTGATCCCATGAACCACAAAAGTCAATCACACAAGCACACAACATGTCCTCAAAAATCTGAATGATACGCTCCGAATGTCCGTCGGTATGAAGATGAAACGTTGTACTCAACTCAACCTGAGTACCCAACTCTCTCTGCATGGCCCTTCAAGTTCTTCTACCTCAGAAAATACTGCAAACTGCGATGATCAGTGAAAATCTAACACTACACTCCATACAGATAATGCCGCCAAATCTTCAAGGCATGAATAATGGCAGCTAACTCAAGATCGTGCACTGAATAATTCTTCTCATGCACCTTCAACTACCTGGACGCATAGGCAATCACCCTACCGTCCTGCATTAATACCACTCCCAAGCCAACTCTAGAAGCATCACAATAAAATGTGTAAGAACCCGAACCAGCAGGCAAAACTAATACTGGAGTTGTAGGCAATGCTGACTTGAGCTTCTGAAAGCTCTCCTCAACTCATCAGACCATCTGAATAGGGCACCCTTCTGGGTCAATTTGGCCAAAGGCGAAGTAATCGAAGAGAATCCCTCCACAAAGCGACGGTAATATCCCGCCAAACCAAGGAAACTCCTAATCTCTGTAGCTTAGGATGGTCTGGGCAAACTCTGCACTGCCTCTATCTTCTTTGGGTCAACTTGAATCCCCTTACTAGACACCATGTGCCCCAAGAAAGCTACCGATCCCAGCCAAAACTCACACTTGGAGAATTTTGCATAAAGCTTCTCCTCCCTCGATCTCTGCAACACAACTCTCAAATGTTGAGCATGCTCTTCCTGACTACGAGAATAAACCAGGATGTCATCAATGAACATAATGAAGAATGAATCAAGATAAGGCGAAAACACGTTGTTCATCAATTGCATGAACGCATCTGGGGAATTGGTCAGCCCAAATGACATAACCAAGAACTCATAATGACCATACCTGGTCCTAAAAGTAGTCTTCGAAATATCAGAATCTCGAATCCTCAACTGATGGTATCCATATCTCAAATCAATCTTGGAAAATACTCTGGCTCCCTGAAGCTGGTTAAAAAAATCATCAATATGAGAAAAGGGATACCGGTTCTTCACTGTAACTCTATTCAACTGCCGATAGTCAATGCACATACGCATGGACCCATCTTTATTCTTAACGAACAACACCGGTGCACCCCAAGGTGACATACTAGGTCGAATGAACCCCTTATCTAGGAGCTCCTAAAGCTGCTCCTTCAATTCCTTTAGCTCCGCTGGTGCCATACAATATGGTGGAATAGAAATAGGCTGAGTGCCTGGCACCAGGTTAATACCAAAATCAATATCTCTGTCAGGTGGCATGCCTGGCAGGTCTGCAGGAAACACATCCGGAAAATCACGGACCATAGGAACTGAATCAATAGCGGGAGTCTCACCACCGACATCCTCACAAAGGACAAATAAGATAAACACCCCTTTTCAATCATGCGCCGATCCTTCAGTTAAGAAATCACCGTACAAGGCATATACTCGGAAGAACCTCGCCACTCAACCCTCGGACACCCTAGCATAGCTAAGGTCATGGTCTTAGCGTGACAATCAAAAACATCATGGCACGGAGATTGACCATGCTGAGTAACAGTAGGTCCACTCGTGTCTCCAAACCCCAAATAGATATAGTGCACGACCGATACACATGGTCCACAATAACCGTATCACCTACTGGAACCGACACATAAACAGAGGTGACTAGAGACTCACGGGGCATATCCAGAAAATCGGCAAAATATGAAGAAACATAGGGATATGTGGAAACAGGGTCAAATAAAGCCAAGGCATCACGGAAATAGACTGAAACAATACCTGCAATCACGGCATCTGAGGCCATAGCATCCAGCCTGGCTGGAAATTCATACATACGAGCCTGACCTCCCCCTGCTCGACCTCCCCCTCTAGGGCGGCCTCTGGCTGACTGACCACCACCCCTGGCTGCCTGGGCGGGTGGTGAAGTGACTGGAGCTGAAGTCAAGGGATGGCCCCTCTACTGAGAAGATCCTCCAGAACGGCGGGGACACTGCCTCTACCCGTGCCCGAACTCTCCTCACTCAAAACAACTACATGGGGCTGGAGGCGGAGACTGATAGAAACCCCTAGCACTTGTACGGCCACTGGAAGACTCCTGTATAGATGAACCCTGAACTGGAGGTGCTCGAGCTGCACTCTGATTTGAGAGGGCACCAAATGAAGTACGGTCCGATTGAGAACCACGGGGACCCTGCCTCGAAGATGCACCACTATAAGCTGGGCGGCCTGACTGAGGAGGCCTGAATGAACGACCCCTACCCTGCTGAAACTGTCCCCTAAAGGGAGCACCACTGGAACTGCCCGAACCACGAGGCCTCTTGGCCTCCCTCTCCTCCCGCTCCTGGTGGCGAACATACTCAATATCTCAAGCTATGTCAACAACCTACTCGAATGAAGCACCCAAAACTCTATCTTGAGTCATAAACAACCGAAGCTGATAAGAAAGACCATCAACGAACCTCATCACCCTCTCCCTATCAGTAGGGATAATCTCAGAAGCATACCGAGCCAACTCGGAAAATCTCATCTCGTACTGAGTGACTGATAACTCTCCCTAGTGCAGCTGCTCAAACACCCTACGCTGCTCCTCTCTGTGAGACTGAGGAACATACTTCTCCAAAAAGATCTCGGAGAACTGCTGCCAGGTAAGAGGTGTTGAACCAACCGGTCTACGCCTCTCGAAAGACTCCCACCAAGTAAAGGCAGAACCCGCAAACTGAAAGGTAACAAACGAGACCCCACTGATCTCCAGAATACCCGTGGTGCAGTATCCTCTGTCACCTATCTAGAAATCCATGGGCATCCTCGCCCTCTGTATCGCTGAAAGTCGAAGGCTGAAGTCTGCTGAATCTCTCCAACCTACGCTGCTCGTCCTCAGGCCTAGCTGGGACAACATAATCTTGAACCAGAGCAGTTGGCTGAGCTAGGGCTGCTCTCGGTGCCTGAATACCCTGTGTAGCCTGCTCAGGTGCCCGAGCAGCTGGAGTTTGGTTGCCTCCCCCGGCCTGAGCTGTGGTGGCAGAAGAGGACCTGGCAACGGCCTGAGCCAAACTGGTGCATACGGACAATATCTGAGACAGGGCCTCCTGAAGACCCGGAATAACCATAGGCACTGCTGGTGCCTGAGCCTGTCCCCGCTGGGATACCATCGGCGGGAACCTGATCATGATTGGTAGGGGGATCCTAAGGTACTGCCCCGGCTGCGGCG
>ML403045.1:0-13535 GCA_005239525.1 Nicotiana knightiana
CGATCGCGGGGATCGAGGCGTGATCGCGTAGAAGGAAAATGAAGCTGGCTTAAAATGCTCTACACGATCGCGGAATAGCTTATGTGATCACGTATAAGGAGTAAGTTGGCTGCTGCAATCACGGACCAACTATTTCTATCACAGTGAAGGAAATTACTGGGCGAGTCAGACACTTTATGCGATCGCGGATCCTTCTATGTGATCGCATAGAAGGAAACCAGAAGGTAGCATCAGCAGTGGAAAAATGAGGAAAATCGATCCGAAACCTATCCGAAACACACTCGAGGTCCCCCGGGACCCCGTTTAAATACACGAACAAGTCTTATAATCTAACACGGACTCGCTCGAGGTTTCAAACCACATAAAACACACTAAAACGATGAATCAAACCAAAAAATCAATGAAATTCCTAAAAACTTCTTTAAACATCAATCTTTTTGCATTTAAGGTTCGAATCACGCCAAACGAATTCCGTTTCATACCAAACTTCACAGATAACACATATAAATCATATCGAACCTGTACCAGGCTCCGGAACTAAGATACAAACCCGATACCACAGGTTTCACATCAAATTTCATTTTCAAAAACCTTTATATTGGAAAACAATTTTCTTTAAAAAAATTCATTTCTCGTACTTGGGACCTCGGAATTCTATTCCGGGCATACGCCCAAGTCCCATATTTTCCTACGGACCCTCCGGGACCGTCAAATCACGGGTCTGGGTCCGGGTCCAGGTCCGTTTACCAAAAACGTTGACCGAAGTCAACTTTATTCAAATTTCTAATACAAAATTATCATTTTTATCAGTTTTTAACATAAAGGCTTCCCGGCTACACGTCGGGCTACGCACGCAAATTGAGGTGAGATAGAAGGAGGTTTTCACAACCTCGAAATTGTAAGGAGGCTTTAACTTACAATTCTTTTTCATTTGTTTTGAACTTTGGGAATTTGCAAAGTAAGAAGAAAAATAATAATTTTTTTTTTTTGAATTTTTCTTTCTGATTTTTGTTTTTTAGAATTTTTGGAAGAAACACTTCTGTAGAAGAAAGAGAATATCTTTTTCGATTTCTTTTTTTTTTTGATTGGATTTATTTTACCTAGAACTTCAAAAGGGAAGGAAGATATTTTTGGATTTTTTTTTTTAAAAAAAAAATCTCTTCTTTTTTTCGGGGGATTTTCAGGAAGGAATTAAAGGAAAATATTTTTGGATTTTTAAAAATTGGGGCCGGAACCGATGAGGTTTGCCTACGTATCTCATATCCGATGAGAATCAGACCGTAGTTCAGTCGCTTTGACGGAACCTGGGAAACATTACTTTTTGAAAACATTCACTCATTTTCTTTCTTTTTTAGACAGAGTTTCGAGGCATTTTTAAATATTGGAGCTTTCAAAAATCGGGTAAGTTTTCTATCCTAGCTCACTCTTGGTTTTTCTGTTATTTCTTTTCCTTTAACCGGTCGACAAACAAGCCGAAACAAAATAATGTACACATAGCCAGGTAGGATACATCAGGATGGTCTTTATTTCGGGTTCACCTGTCCTAGATGGACCCAACCTCTATGTTGAGTCCCTTAAGTCAAATGCACATGATGCAAATAATCGTTCCTACTAGGGATCCGGCATGAGGCTATATTATTCTAAGCTTAAATCCTGGAGTTTTGTTCTAGACCAGGCTTACCCGAGCGGACAACTCGAGCCCGGGAGGGCAGCATACCGGGAATACAGAAGCTTCACCAGCTTTGCAAGTTTTCCGAACCTCGTTCTAAAATTTGGATATGACTCTAACAAAAAATAAGTCACACGAAGTGCACACTTCCCAGATGATTTAGAAGACTCAGAGAAAAGAAGGTTTCGGCACAATTTATATACAGTTCAGATATTATCAAAGCGGTAAAAAATTGGCATTTAGCAATAGGTTTAAACATGTAAAAATCAGGTAATAATGAAAGCCAAATATAACATCTATTCTAAGCTCGAATTCTTGAACCCTGAACCAGAGATTCTGGGTTCGGCTCCCAACAGAGTCGCCAGAGCTGTCATGACTACTTTTTTCACCCCCGGGAAATAAAGGGTAATAAGGGAGTTTTTCCACTTTAAGTGACATTATTCGGATTTGAGATTTGTTTTAGTTTTCAGAGTCGCCACCCGGATTTTTTGACGATGTTCCAGGACACCGTTTATTGAAATCCCAAACTGAGGAATTTTTGACTCTGTTTTAAGTTGTCTGCAAACCAGAAATCCTAGTAAAGAATTTTGTTAACCCGGAAGAAGGTGTTAGGCATTCCCGAGTTCCGTGGTTCTAGCACGGTCGCTTGCTATTAATATTTGGCCTAAATTATCTGATTGTTTACATATTTGAACCTATTGTGCACTTTAGCTTTTTTACATTTTAGCCTCTTTTAATATGGATTATTCTGACACAAGTCACGATGGCGTGCACTTGTCGTTTTTGGACACATGGTAAATGCGCCACATGAAATGCACCCGCAATTTACAACGTGTGATTTGAATTATTGTTTAAAATTGTGGTAGGGGTAGCATGAGTTGCAAACCCGAGTGTAGATTCTGTAATCATGACTATGGTCATGATAATTAAATTATGCGTCTAAAGTAAGCTACAATTGTTCATAAGTTGATTAATTGCCTTAAGATCTGAGGCTTGTTCATAAGGGATCAAAGATCGTGAAATTTAACATCTTAACAGGAAGGAATTTAAAGAAGTTTAGTCTAAAATAAACCTCTCAAATTTTGGAGTAGTGAGCATTTTCAGAACACTGATAAGTGTGAAATTCTGTTACTTAGGACCTACTAAGAATGAATATTTTGGGAGATTCAGTAATAGAAGAAAAATGCAGCAGCTACGATTAAGAAAGAATTTATTTACGTCATCAATGCGTAGTATAAGATAAATTCATACATAATTGATGTAAATCCATCCAAAAGGACCATTAACATACATAACTAACAACAATGGCTTTAATATCAAGTGAAGTTCCATTAAGCTCACACTCAAATACGCCAATGATCTGCTGTAACAGTAGAGAGTATAGCTATTTGAATCACAGACTATAGCACCAGATTAAAGACTAGAAAAAATAATAAAAATTTCAACAACAATAGTAGCAACTTTCTGTAATTCGAGCAGATGAATAAAGTTGGACATTGCTTTGTTCTTATGTATGTTCTCTACGCCAATGACTAACTAAGAAGTTATATTTCACACGCCCTATTTTGATCTGTGAAACACGATAACGTTCAGCAAAGCCATATAATACATTTAAGCTATTACTCCTTCAATCTTACTGAAGCATAATTTTCATGTAAAAATTTCATCCGAAAGATGCAGTAAATACAAGTTTCAGACTAAACTACACAAAGCATGTACGACAGATAGAGGCAGACTCGCGCTCAAACATCAACTTAAACAACAAAATATACCGAAGGGCTAGGCATGAACATCACATGAGAGAAGTAGCATGTTTGAATTTTATAGAAGAAGGCAGAGAAGTTCGATTATGCAGAAATTAAAATATTTACCAGTTTATAGATGAGTACCTAGACTTGGAATAAGCTGCAATAGCCAATTAAAGGCAAATAACTGAAGAAGAAGCTCAGCACAAGCAGGAAATCAACAATACGGTAGCAAACAGCAAACTCCGACGAGGTCCGGCAACAACTTCAGCCACCAACCAACCCCATCGGAAATAGCAATTTCTTCGAACTCAAACAGCTTTTAAAAATCCCGAAGTTATACAAATGAGGAATCGAATTTGAAATTAGCATTCTAAACTCTCTTAGTTTTTCCCTTCGTTTTCTGAAAATCGAAGTTGAATTTTCCAGAAATTCTTCTCATTTTTGAAACCTCTTTTGTGTTTTCAATATTCAGAATCTTTTAAAGCTTTCAATTTTTCTTCTTGCTTTTCGTTTGTTGCTGAATGTCGTTGTGTGTGTGAGGTCAAGATGAATGGGGTAGTTTTTGGGTGAGCTCTGTAGGTGAGACGCGACTGGTTTGGAGACTTGGATTTGGAGGAAAAACTATGGAGATCTGTTTCTTGGTTCAGCAAGAAAATCGGCAAGAAGAATGGGGGAAGGGGTCTAAGCAAAAAGGTGAAGAAGAAGAGGGGAATGGCGCTTAGGGGAGGGATCTCATATCTGTCTGTAGGTCTATTTTTGGGTGAGAGTGAGGAGGAAGAAAGGGGGGTCACGGCGTTAAGGGGGTCTGGGATCTGATCTTCGTAAGTCCACCTCCTTTAGGGTTAAGGGGAAGGGGGTTATAGTAAGGGGAAATTGGGTCGGGCAGGCGGGTGTGGGCTCCAGATTTGGGCTTGGGTAATTTGGGAGGAATTTAAGCTTGTGGGATAATTGGGCTTGAAACAATCGATTTAGCTTAGCAGCCCTTTTCCTTCTTTATTAGCTTTTTGCAGAATTAGCCACTTTAGACTCAAATTTAATTCAAATATATTTTTTGGCTAACCTGTGTATTTATTTTACCTAATGATGGACTAGTGAAACTAATTAATTAATTAACCTATGAATGAAATTTTATATTTTAGAAGATGTAATTAAATCCTAACAATGCAGTTTAAAAATCTAACATGCTATGAAATTAAGATTCGAACAATTTTTATGATTTTTATGATTTTAAAAAGTTAAACATGCATGAAATGCAACTAAATAAAGAAAAACTCCTAAAGTTCATTAAAATTATAATTTTTGATTATTTTTAGGAGTAATTTTCATGCGGGGCAAAAATTGAGTGTTCACATTATGTCTTTTCTAGTACTAACTAATAACCACTTCTTAAGCCTAAACATAAAGTTAAGAGAAATCTTGAAATGCTGATGCAGTTGTTTAATTGGCATAATTTCTTGTTTGAAGGGGTTGTTTGTGATATCATTAACAGTATTACTCAAGAAGCTACATCCTCCTCACTGTGAATCCAAATATATCTGCAACTGCATAGGACTAACAGGGTGGCAAATGGTATTTTCATTCGCATGTTGGCTGGTTTGAGTTGCACTATGCGATTGATCATCGTTTGGAGAGAAAATTTCAGGTTTAAGAGATGATTTTGGATCATTTTTCTTGACATCTTTCTCTAGTGTACCGAAAGAGGGAGCGACTGCAGTCTAAGTAGTATCCACCTCTTGTTTAAAGAATATTTGTCTAATTAATCTTTTGGTGGCTCTAATGTATGTCAAAGTTTGATGTCATCCCCTGGCAATAGCGGATTAAGAATATGTTGTTTCGTACTATTTGTTTTACTAGAGAAGTAAATATTTTTAATGATAGGATTTTATATCTGATATTGTCTTCCATACACTCAAAGAGTAATTGTATAACGAAATTATTATTTAAATGGTGGAAATGTGTTGAAAGTAATTTTTCCCAGCTTCATATTGTCATTCGTTCATGGGGTGAGGGGGAGGGGGGAGGTTAAAATGTTTCCTCTCATTTTCATACACTTTGATAACATTGTAAATATTTGGGTCAAGTTAGGCGGGTTGGGTTATGACCCATTGTTTAGCTCATCTTGACCCAGCATATCTTGACCCAAGTAAATTTTAATTTGGGTTGGGCATTGACGCAATGATTTGTACATCCCATCTTGACCAACACAAACTCAGTCCAAACAGCTCATTTGTCAACCCTAAGCAAAATTCATATATTAATTTCTAAGGAACTTGAACTAATCATAAAGCAACCAATTACTTCACTCGAGATTACGTGAAAAAAAGAAATTATAATATTATACAAAGTTTTGACACGTTGATGGAATTTTCTTCGAAAATAATTAAGAAAGTAATCCAGATGCAATTGTAAGGAGTTAGCTTTCAAACAAGTCCTCCAAATATGTTTTATAGTCACTTGGCTCCCTAAATAGTCATTTCATTTCATTGTTTATACATAATTTCTTTTTAAAGGTATGCTGGTGATGTTTTGACAATAAGGATCAAGGTAAAGTACTAGAACGAACCATACACTTAAGCATGCAATTTTTATAAGACATTTGATACGTAAGTCAATATACATAAAGTAAAAAATTATCCTCTTATATGACTCTGTGGGGGGGGTCCACATATTTTAATTTTCTCTCCTTTTATATCAAGTGGATCCTAGCAAGTCACGCCGTTAAGAGAAAAATTAAAATTTCAATATTTAAATAATTTCAACAAAGATAAATATGTATTTTTTTTCTTCATAAAATCGACAAATGGCATATATTTTGTTGAAATGAAGTACAAAACTAATTAATATGTGTGTGCTGTAAAGTTAAAAATTAATATGATTCGACGTCATTTGTCGAATTTAGAGATTTCAAAGTTCATCAGGCTTGAATCCGTGTGAAATTGGTGTTTTGATGTTATTTTGATTGATTTGAAGGTTCGACTAAGTTCGTATGGTATTTTAGGATTGTTTGGTATGTTTGGTTGAGGTCCCGTGGGGCCTTAGGTGAGTTTCGGGTGCTTAACGGATGCAAATTAGACTTAGGAGAATTCTGAAATCTTGTTGGTTCTGGTGTGTTCACACCTGAGTGGGAATTCCGCAGGTGCGGCCCCGCGAAAGCGAGCCTAAGGCTGTAGTTGCAGTTCCGTAGTTGTAGTTTGTAAGGAGGAACTCAGGGATCGCGGGTGCGAGGTAATATTCCGCATCTGCAATTCCCGTAGATACGACTATGGAGCGTAGGTGCGAAGAGGGACCGCAGAAGCGGACCATTTTCCACAGGTAAGCACATGCATATGCGTCCACCTTATCGCATATGCGGGCTTTGAGGACTTAAGTGAAGTCCGCACCTGCGTTAATTTTTCCGCAGGTGCGGTACCGCAGATGCGGTTATCCCCTCGCATAAACGAAATCGCTAGGTAGAAAAGGGGAAATTTTGAGTGTTTGATCTCATTTTCATTTTGGGACTTAGAGAGCTCGGATTTAGGCAAAATTTTGAAGGATTTTCAGAAGAAGTTATTGGGTAATGATTCCTAACTCGATTTTAGTTATATTTTATTAATCTATTGTTGTATTCTTCATCTAATTGAGGAATTTGAGTGAGAACGTTGGGAAAATGGGAAAAAGGTTCCCCAAATGAAATTCTAAGTTTGAGTGAGATTTAGACATCGATTTGAATAGTTTTGGTACGAGTGAACTCGTGAGTGAATGGTTGTTTATATTTGGTAACTTTTACCCGATTCCAAGACGTGGGCTTTTGAGCGATTTTCTAATTTCTTGCTTTATCTTTGATTCTGTTCACTAGATTAGTTTCTTGTAGTTATATTTATGTTATGAAATTGGTTTTGGATAGATTTGGGCCATTCGGAGTCAGATATTCGTGGAAAGAGCATTATTTCGGATTGATTTGAGTTTGGTTCAAGGTAAGTGGCTTGCCTAACCTTGTATGAGGGAACTCCTCTTAGGATTGGTACTGTTTTTTATATATGAGTGACGTGTACATGAGGTGACGAATACGTACACGGGCTAATTATTGTAAAACCCGATTTTCGTTACTAATAACCTGTCTTTCCTCTTATTTGAACTTATTAGCATGTGTAGTATCTTGTTAGACTAAGAAAGCAAGTCTACTTGCCTTAACTATTTACCTGGACTACGTGCAGCATGTTTAGTGATTTTACCTGTCTTTTATTAACTTGTAATTAGGTTAAATTTTAAGATTTCGTGTCGTAACTGTTGAATTCTGTTGTTTGGCTGCATATTTACTTTGGGACTACGGAACGGTACTCCGGAAGATCTCCCTGTACTACATATTTACTTTGGGACTACGGAATGGTATTCGGAGAGATCTCCTATCTTGTACATTTACTTTGGGACTACGAAACGGTATTCCCGTAGATCCCCCCGCACATTTACGTTTGGGACTACGAGATGATATCTCGGGAGATTCCCCTGTTGTTTTGCTATGTACTGAGCTCTGGTTTTTCTATGTTCTTCCTTGTTAAATTTCATCCTTATTTACCGTAATATTTCTCCCGAAGCACTACTCGACCGAGGTTAGGCTCGGCACTTACTAGGTACCAAATTGTGGTGTACTCATGCTACTCTTCTACACATATTTTGTGTGCAAATTCAGGTGTTCGCTATTAACCGCAGTATCCGTGAGTTCGAGGCAGCTGTTGGGACTTCAAGGTACATCTGCCACATCCGCAGACCTCGGAGTCCCCTTCTATTCTACCCCGTGTCAAACATTTCTTCTGTATTTGTTTTTATTAGACTTGGGTGTATAGAGATGTTATTTCCTTTTTTACATCTTGTGACTCATGACATTCCAGGTTTTGGAAAAGTTGTGTAAGTAGAGTTTGGTTAATGTACATGCTGAGCGGCATCATTTTTTTTTTATTCAGTATCTATTGAAAATCTGAAGTCAGCCTTGTTTTCTGATATTGGTATTTTCTGTGAATTATTAGGCTTACCTTTTCGTAGAGACTAGGTGCCGCCACGAGAGGGAGAAATGGGTCATGACAAGTTAGTATCAGAGCTCTAGGTTCATAGGAGTCGTGAGTCACAAGTCAGTTTATTAGAGTCTCGCGGATCGGTACGGAGACGTCCGTACTCATATTCGAGAGTCTATGGAACTGTTAGGAACAATCATACTTATTTTGATTCCTTTTCGTGCAAGTTATTGACATCAAATTCTAAAATTTTCTAATCTATTTCTTTCTCACAGATGGTGAGGACCCGTACAGGGAGATCTGACGATCAGGCACCGAGCCCCCTGCTAGAGACGCTAGAGGTCGGGCTGAGGTAGAGGATGACCACGCGATACCTAGATCACCTGTGCGAGCTGCGACAGAGGATCCTCCAGCATCTCCAGCTGGAGGGCCGGCACCAAAGGTTCCTATCGCTGCACCAGCCCTCCAGGAGACTCTAGCCTAGTTCATGAGCATGTTCAGCACTTTAGCTCAGGCTGGATTGATCCCACTAGCTCCCACCACATCTCAGGCGGAGGGAAGGGCACAGACTCCCGCGGTCCGTACTCCTGAGCAGAGGGTCCAGGTTGATCAGGCCCTAGAGTTTATTCCTATGTCACCAGTGGCTTCAGTTTGGCATGAGACTAAGGCATCTTCTTCTGAAGCAGAACAACTCAGACTTGAGAGGTACAAGAAGTACCACCCACCTACTTTCAGCGGACTAGCTTCAGATGATGCTCAGGGTTTTCTGGAGCAGTGTCATCGTATCCTCCGTACTATGGGCATAGCGGAGACGAGTGGGGTTTCTTTCACCACATTCCAGCTTAGAGGAGAAGCCTATCATTGGTGGCTTGCTTATGAGATAAGTAGTCTGGACGAGGCAGCCTCACTCACTTGGACTCAGTTCTCATATATGTTTTTGCGTCAGTATGTCCCTCAGAGCCTCAGGGATACTTGGCGTGTGGAGTTTGAGCAGCTGCGCCAGGGTTCTATGATTGTGTTAGAGTATGCAGTCTGTTTCAGTGAGTTGGCTCGACATGCAGCGGCCTTGGTTGCCACAGTTCGGTAGAGGGTTCCTCGCTTCATTGAGGGACTCCACCCCAATATCAGGACCAGTATGGTCAAGGAGTTGGAGATGGACATATCTTATCAGCAGGTCGTGGGTATTTCCAGGAGGGTGGAGGGCATGCTTGCCCGGGATAGAGAAGAGAAGAGGCCAAGAGGTATCGAGAGACTGGTAGGGGTTATGTGAGTCGCCCTATTCATTCAGCTTTTCCAGCCTCCAGTGGTGTTCCAGCTCCTTCCAGGCCTCAGGAGCCTTATTATGCACCACCAGTACCCGGTGTGCCTCCTGCTCAGGGTGCTATTAGCGACCAATCCAGTAGACCCGGCCCGAGAGAGTCACAGTTGTCACGTCCCCCAACGGATTGTTTTTAGTGTGGTGATACTCGCCATATGGTGAGGGATTTATGAGGGGTGCACCTCCACAGGGTTCTCAGCCACCACGTGCTCCACCCGGTCCTCCGGCCATGCTTCTAGCACTAGTTGCCGCCCCACCCATTTAGCTAGCTTGAGGTGGAGGTCGGGGAGGTCGAGGTCGCCCTAGAGGGGGAGGTCAGGCCAGGTATTATGCTCTTCCAACTTGTTCAAAGGCAGCTGCTTTTGATTCTGTCATCAAAGGTATTGTTCCAGTCTATCATAAAGATGCGTCGGTATTATTTGACCTAGGCTCTACATATTCATATGTGTCCTATTATTTTGCTCCACATTTGGGGGTATCTCGGGATTCTTTGAGTTCCCCTGTTTATGTATCTACTCATGTGGGAGATTCTCTTGTTGTGGACCGCGTATATCGGTCGTGTTTGATTGCTCTTAGTGGTTTTGAGACCAAAGCCGATTTATTATTGCTCGGTATGGTAGATTTTGATGTTATCTTGGGCATGGACTAGTTTCCGCCCCATTATGTTATTCTTGATTGTCACGCTAAAACCGTGACGTTGGCTATGCCAGGCTTACCACGACTAGAGTGGAGGGGTACCTTAGAGTATATACCTCGCAGAGTTATTTCATTTCTTAATGCTTAGTGAATGGTTGAGAAGGGGTGTGGTGCGTATTTTTCCTATGTGAGAGATGCCAGTATTGATACCCTTAGAGTTGAGTCGGTTCTAGTAGTGAGGGATTTACCAAATGCGCTCCCAGCTGACCTTTCGGGCATGCCGCCCAACAAAGATATTGATTTTGGCATTGATTTGTTGCCGGCACTAAGCCCATCTCTATTCCCCCTTGCTGTATGGCTCCTCTTGAGTTGAAGGAGTTGAAAGAGCAGTTGCAGGAGTTTCTTGATAAGGGCTTCATTCGGCCCAGTGTGTCACCTTAGGGTGCACCGGTCTTATTTGTGAAGAAAAAGGATGGTTCTATGCGTATGTATATTGATTATTGCCAGCTGAACAAGGTTACAGTGAAGAACATGTATCCATTACCTCGTATTGATGATTTATTTGATCAGGTACAGGGTGCCAGGGTGTTTTTCAAGATTGATTTGCGTTCAGGCTATCATCAGTTGAAGATTCGGGAGCCAGACATCCCGAAGATTGCTTTCAGGACCAGATATGGTCACTATGAGTTTCTTGTCATGTATTTTGGGTTGACCAATGCCCCAGCAACCTTTATGCATTTGATGCACAGTGTGTTACGGCCTTATCTTGACTCTTTCATCATTGTGTTTATTAACGACATCCTAGTGTATTCCCGGACTCAGAAAGATCATGAGCATCACTTGAGGACTGTGCTTCAGACATTGAGGGAGAAGAGGTTGTATGAAAAATTTTCCAAGTGTGAGTTTGGCTAGACTCAGTGGCATTCTTGGGCCACGTGGTATCGAGTGATGGTATTAAGGTGGATCCGAAGAAGGTGGAGGCGGTGCAGAGTTGGCCTAGGCCGTCATTAGCTACGGAGATCCGTAGTTTTCTTGGTTTGGCAGGGTATTATCATCGTTTCGTAGAGGGATTCTCATCTATAACAGCACTTATGACCAGGCCAACCCAGAAGGGTGCTCCGTTCAGGTAGACAGAGGAGTATGAGGAGAGCTTTTAGAAGCTCAAGACAGCTTTGACTACAGCCCCAGTATTGGTATTGCCTACAGGTTCGGGGTCTTACACCGTCTATTGCGATGCTTCGCTACTTGGTCTTGGCGTGGTGTTGATGCAGGATGGTAGGGCGATTGCTAATGCGTCCAGAAAGTTGAAGGTGCATGATAAGAACTATCCTGTCCACGATCTTGAGTTAGCAGCTATTGTTCACACCTTGAAGATCTGGCCCCACTATTTGTATGGTGTTCCTTGTGAGATACATCGATCATCGGAGTTTGCAGCACCTGTTCAAGCAAAAGGATCTTAACTTGCGTCAGCGGAGGTGGTTGGAGCTACTTAAGTATTATTACATCACCATTTTGTACCACCTGGGGAAGGCCAATGTGGTGGCCGATGCTTTGAGTCGCCGGCCGGAGATTTTGGGGAGTTTAACATACCTTCCAGCAGCAGAGAGACCCTTAGCATTGGATGTTCAGGCCTTAGCCAGCCAGTTTGTGCGGTTGCATATTTCTGAGCCAAGCCAAGCGTTGGCTTGCGTGGTCTCTCGGTCTTCTCTTTATGACCATATTAGGGAGCGCCAGTATGATGACCCACATATGCTCGTCCTTCAAGATAGGGTCCGGTGAGGTGATGCTAGAGATGTGACTATTGGTGATGACGGCGTGTTGAGGATGAAAGGCCAGATATGTGTGACCAATGTGGATGGTCTTCGGGAGTTGATTCTTGAAAGGCCCACAGCTCGCGGTATTCCATCCATCCGGGTGCCGCGAAGATGTACCAGGATTTGAGGCAGCACTATTGGTGGAGGAGGATGAAGAAGGATATAGTTGGGTCTATGGCTCGGTGTCTCAGCTATCAGCAGTTTAAGTATGAGCATCAGAGACCGGGTGGCTTGCTTCAGAGGTTAGAGATTCCAGAGTGGAAGTGGGAGCGGATCACCATGGCTTTCGTAGTTGGGATCCCCGGATTTCGAGGAAGTTCGACGCTATTTGGGTGATTGTGGATCGATTGACCAATTCAGCTCATTTTATTCCAGTGATGACTACTTACTCTTCAGAGAGGTTGACTGAGATTTACATCCGAGAGATTGTTCGCCTTCATGGTTTTCCAGTTTCCATCATTTCAGATAGAGGCACACAGTACATTACGGTTCTAGAGAGCCGAACAGCAGGAGTTGGGTACTAGAGTGGAGCTGAGCACAGCGTTTCACCCTCAAATGAACGGGCAGTCCGAGCGCACTATTCAGATACTAGAGGATATGCTTCGTGCATGTGTGATGGAGTTTGGAGGGTCATAGGACCATTTCTTTCCACTTGCGGAGTTTGCCCACAACAATAGTTATCAGTCCAGCATTCAGATGGCACCGTATGAGGCTCTGTATGGTAGGTGGTGTCGGTCCCCAGTGGGTTGGTTCGAGTCGGGAGAGGCCCGATTGTTGGGTATAGACTTGGTCCAAGATGCCCTGGATAAGGTAAAGGTGATTCAGGATAGTCTTCGCACAACCCAGTCCAGATAGAAGAGTTATGCGGACCGGAAGGTTCTCGATTGAGCATTCATGGTTGGATAGCGGGTCCTGCTTCGGGTCTCTCCTATGAATTTGATCACTCTCAACAATGTCTAATAAAAGACTAAGCGGGCATTGCAAATATAATCCGGGGTATTAAGCCCAGAGTCGATCCCACAGGGAATTAACGTATCAAGCAAGCCGTTAGAATACTCAACTTTTACTTAATCAATTCTCTCAAGACTTTTGAATATAAATTGGTGATGTTTTACTATTTCTATTGACAATAATAATAAACTAACAATTATTAACAATGTGTTGTAAACAATTATAATAAAGGTCTAAGGTTATGGTTTCCCCCGTTGGTGAACTTCCTTCTCGGATACTTCTTATAGTTTGATTAGTTGTCTCTATCAATCATGAACACTCTATCTACCATAAATCTCTCTCAAGTAATTATGATAATTTACTAGACGCACTCTCTCAAGTTACGCTAGCTAGATTGCATTACAGTTCACTTTA
>ML403048.1:0-37429 GCA_005239525.1 Nicotiana knightiana
AATTTGGATAACAATTAAACTTATATTGTGGTTTTAAAGATATGTGATTTCACCCAATACCAACAGATAAATAAGAAAGTAAATGACAGAATTAAACTAGAAATAAATCAAACCAGTGTGCGAACAAGAACTCAGCCCTGAACTAAGGTACTCTCGAGGTGATAACAATGTAAGAACAGTTAACATAGAATAGTCTGATGAACAGTAACGAGCAAGAAAGAAAGAGTTGTTCTTAGCTGTTTCTCAGTGAATAATTGTGTTTACAAATGATTGAAACTCCTCTTTATATAATAGAGGAATCCTAATTATGGTATATCTCTAATTATAGAAGGAAATCATATAAACAACTAATTAACCGCTTCTGATTTGATCCGTTCCGAGATTCATGCCACGATCCTCGACCAATCGTGGATATCTCGCTCTTTCTGTTACATATTTGTCCCCGATGTTACTCGAGGTCTATCTCCCCTGACTTCGATTGATACCGACTTTGATCTCGAAAGAGACTTCGATCTCAAACTCAGTGCCTCGGCTCTTCGATGCAACATTTTAGTCTCGACCAAATAGTGAAATATAGTAGCCCATGATTTTTACCGTATACATACTTACTAATGTATAATTCTACGTATTCTGTATTAACTGCAAGTTCAAAACCTAAAGAAAAGAAAAAGGTTTTAGTGTTGATGCATTGTCCTACTGTGAAATTTACCTACATCTCGTATTTATATCAAGCAAATGAATGCAAAATATATATTTTAGATATACACATTTATTAGGTATGCTTGCTTTAAATAAATCCCTTAATTAAATGTATATCATATATTTGAGCTATTTTCTTTGACTAGTCTACAGGTAGTGTTGTGCATGTAATATAACTGAATGAGTAAAAATTTTAAAATTATATGAAATTTGTGTTTGAGTAATAAAAGAAAAGTATATTTTCATGAAAAAGATGAATATTAACCTTATATATCTAACTCAATAAAAAAAATTATCATATCATCCGTTGATATGTTCAACTTTAGAATTTGTTTTGGTTTCATAAGTTTATCACTTTAATTTCACATGCCATTATGCCCCCTTTTTAGATTCAACAAGAATATGCAATCCTTCTAGATTTAAGATGGAAAAAATTTAAAAGTATCTTTTGAAGTATTAATTTAGAAGAAGGTTACTTGAGAATCTGACATTACCAAAAAATAAATAAATAATAATTACTTTAAAATAAATATTTATTACCCGAGAAACTTATTTATCATCACAATTTATGATTCTTTTAAAAATAAAATAAAATAACTCTGTATCGTAGCTTCACAAAGATAACCTAATAAGAAAAACAAAAGCTTATTTAAAGAAGAAAAAAAGTAAGAAGGGCTGCAAAATATGTTCAAAGTGAAATAAAACAAATATATTGATTCTTCTATCTTAATATTTTCTTTGAATATAAATCAATTCATAGTAAGTTTGATTTAATAAAATTTAAAGAGAATACTTATTATATATTTTATTAAAAAATTATACTATCAACATATTTCACTATTATATTACTATCATATTGTGTATACGTTATACGCATTGTTTAGAAAGTAAGCACAATCACGTAACTTATAAGATAATTACATGTTATCTCTTTATAAACACAGTAATTATATTAAAAATATTACCTAATTACTATCAAAGGTTACAATTTACTAACATTATAAAAAGAATACGAATAATATACAACTTAATCCATCACAATCATCAATGTATTAAATCTTTACAGATGTACTTTTCTAACTTAATATAATTATTGATTTCTACATGATTAGGAAGGATACCCAAATTAACTGTATAGATGACATAAAACTAACGGATAATTAGTATGTGGTTTATTTTATATATTTATTGGTTCAATGATATTAAGTTTTAACTAATTAATTTATTGATAATTAAGTAGTTTAAGTTAGTTATTTATTGGTAATGATTAAATTAACTATAACAAAGTAAGAAAATGAAAAAGAATAACTTGGGAAGAAGAATAATCTCACTATAATACGTTCAATAAATTAAAGCTCTTCCATATCGAAATTCTAAATATTAGGATTTCTACCTAGTTCAAATAAAGAAGAGCAAAATTTTATTGTTTTCAAAGCCCCAATATATTAGGAGAATAATTAAATGATAATATAGTCCAATGTAAACTCTATTTTTAAGGGTAAAAAAAGCGAACAACTGTGATGACCCAAAAAGTCATCTCTTATTCTTATAAGTCAAAACGGTGTTCCGAGGCCTTGAAAACCTCCTTTTATCTCACCTCGTTTTGTGTGCGCAGCTCGGACGTATATCTGAGAAGCTTTTATATGAAAAATTGAAAACAAATGCTAATTTGGTCTTTAATATTGAATTTACGTTGACTTCGGTCAACATTTTATATAAGCGGACCCGGACCCGTGATTCGACGGTCCCGAAGGGTCCGTAGGAAAATATGGGACATGGGCGTATGCCCCCGGAATCGAATTCCGAGATCCCAAGCCCGAGAAATGAATTTTTGAAAGAAATTATTTTTCTGAAAATATAAGAGTTTTTAGGAATTTGATTATATTTGTCACTTATAGTATCGGGCCCGTATTTTAGTTTCGGAACCCGGTATAGGTTGAATATGATAATTATGATGTGTCTGTAAAATTTGGTAAGAAACGAAAGTCGTTTGACGTGATTCGGACCCGTAGTTGTGAAATTTGATACTTTGAAAGTTTTGAAATTTTTCTTTGATTTTTATACTAAATTTGTTGTTTAAGAAGTTATTTTGGCGGTTTGATCGCACGAGTAAGTCAGTATGATATTTTTGAGGTGGTGCATGTTTGGTTTGGAGCCTCGAGGACTCGGGTGGGTTTCAGATAGGTATCAGAGTGGTTTGGACTTAGAAAAATCTGATGTTTTTGCTGTTTGCTAGTGTCTGGGTTTTTACCTTATGTGAACGCATGTTAACCCATGCGAACGCATTGACCTAATGGGGAAGGGGCTGGGTTTACCCTATGCGATCGCAGGGTCCCATCCGCGAACGCATAGCCCGGCAAGGGTTGTCCTATGTGAACGTAGTTAAACTAGTGCGAACGCAGTGCCTTAGGGGAGATCTGGGGGCTGGGTAGTGTTAACCCTGTGCGAACGCGGCTCGTGGCCGTGAATGCATAGGCCAGTGAAGTCAAGTATATGCGAACGCACTGCCATGGTCGCGAACGCATAGGCTATATTTTGCCCAGTCTTTTAAAAATAGTAGCAAACATGGGAATAGATCCCATTTTTATATTTTCTTCCATAGAATCCAACATTGGGCAATTTTTGAAGAGGGATTTCATCACCAAATCATAGGTTCATGTTTCTAATCTCATTTTCTTCATTTTCCATTAACACCCATTAGATTTCTAGGCCTAAATCTTGTTCTTCAAGGGTAGAAATTAGGGATTTTAGGAGAATTAGGGATTTTAAAAATTTGGGAATTTAGACCTCGATTTGGGGTCGGTTTCCGAAACTAATTACATATTCGGGCTCGTGGGTGAATGGGTGATCGGGTTTTGGTCCGAACCTCGTATTTTGACCAAGCAGACCCGGGGTCGATTTTTGACTTTTTGGTAAGAATGATGTAAAACCTTTAATTAATCGCTGGGATGGAATTGTTTGGCATTTATTGATGTTATTGAGTTGAATATGTCTATATACAAGTGAATTGGAGTCAAATTCAAAAGGAAAAGTGGTAATCGAGGCTCGAGTTTGATCGTGGAATTTGATGTAAGTGTTTGGCTTAACCTTAACTTGAGGGAATAGGTGTTGTGTCCTATTTGCTATCTGTAAGTATCATGTTCAACGTATATATGAGGTGACGAGTACCTATATGTTGGTGTCAAGCATGCCCGTGAGTCGAATACTGTGATTTATGTGGTTTTTCATAAGTAATATTTGTGTTTCACTTTATAATTATCCATGTTGGTGGAAATCCTTGATATTGAATAGTGTTGAGTATTAGTTTCAGTTGAAGATTTTATGTGAAGTTATGTACTAAGTGAGATTAGATATAGCTATTTTTCCTTGCCGGCCTGGTATTAATTCCACTGTTGACTCCCTTGCGAGTACGTGATAGTTTATTTCTGTTTACTCCGTTATTTTTCCTTGTTGGATTGTTGTTATTTGATGTGTTTGGGTGAGGAATATCGTAAAAGCACGAAGGGTGATGCCGTGCGTGAGATTTTGAGTGAATGTTAATGCACGAAGGGTGATCCCGTGCCGAAATTGTGATTTTAAAAGCACAAAGGGTGATGTCGTGCCATGATATGGGAGATAATATATGAAGGATAATGTCGTGCCATGATATTGTGAGGTAAAAGCACGAAGGGTGATGACGTGCCGAATATATTGATTCTGATGGTGAGAACGAGAGTAAAAGCACGAAGGATGATCTCGTGTACTTATTTTCGTATTACTAGTCTGTTTTTTAAATTGATATCTAAATTGTGCCTTACCTCGTTATTTCTATTATTTGATATTTTCTCCCCTCAGTATGTTCCCCTTTTCCTTTATGCTTAACTGCTTATATTCTCGTTGTATTATTTTTCTCCCTATATTATTAAACTACATAGGTTGACTTTGGTTGTCGTGTCATAGACTCGTCACTACTTTGTCGAGGTTAGGCTCGGCACTTACTCAGTACATGGGGTCGGTTGTACTGATGCTACACTCTGCACTTTCGTGCAGATTCCGGTGTAGGACCCTACGGACCATAGATCCAGGTTGCTGCCTTCAGTCCAGTGGAGACCCTGAGGTAGTCCTGCAGACGTCCGCAGGCCTTGGCGTCCCCTACTACTTCTTTTGTATTCTGTTCTAGCTATTTCAGAAACAGATGTACTTATTTCATTCAGACCTTTATATGTATTATTCATAGACAGTCTGTGAGTTTGTGACTCCAAAATTCTGGGATTGGTTTTTGTGAAATTTCCTAAAGGCATCAGTTCGAGTTTATATACCTTACTTCATTTCGTACTTTTATTTATGTTAAATGTTGTATTTCACATGTTATTAGATGATAATAAAGGAATAAAGTAAATTAAATATTTACGTTGGCTTGCCTAGCGGGTTCAACGTTAGGCGCCATCACGGTCCCGACGGTAGGAAATTCGGGTCATGACAACAACATTTCTCTAAAGACTTTCGTACTATTAATATATTACTAATTTTAGGATACGTACATTGCACGTAAAAATCGCATCTATTAATAAAAGAATTGTATATGATACATACTATATACCGTGTATAATAGAAAACATACCACCTTCTTTTTCGGCTAATAGAGCCATAAGGTTACAATTTTAGGGCAAGTGCAAAGATGGACACTCAAGCATGCTATTTAGAGATTAGCCAAAGTCTTAAAATTTTAAACTAAAATCTTAACTTCAGGACAATTCATGATATTTTTGTTCCAAAAATTTGAATTGAGAAAATAAAATTCAGAAACGCACTGGCTAATTCTTAAAATAGCAGCCTTTAGAGTTGCTGCCTAGTGTCATTTCTATATAATTTTAGGATCATACTCGAATTTTAAAATTAAACATTATATCAATTGTATTAAATACGTTTGAGTCAGTTAATAAATTTTTATAATAATAAATGAATAAATTAAACTAACTTCTAGCTTACTTTTCGTTCATTAATACTATCTTTCTTTATTTCTTTTGTCCTTCTCCAAAGGAGGCCTAAACTTTCACTAAAATATCAAGTACGTATTAAAAGAAAATATATTGAAGGTACTAATTAATTATTAGGTAAATAGAGATAGAATATTATTATTTATACATTTAATGTAAAATTAATGAATGAAATCTGAAGAAATTAAATGAAATAAAAAGAAATGACCCGATATGGTTTCCTTTTTGCACTGGACTTCCCCTTCGAATGAAACAAAACTGTTTGAAAAACTAATGGCATAAAATTTATTATTGCAATCTTTGACTATAATATCATTATTGAATATAATCTCAAGCTCTTTGTGCACCAATTGAAAATTAGAATTTGGACCACTTATGTGACTGTTTATGATGTAATAGGCCTTGCTTTTGCTGTAAATATTTATCCGACATTTCAGTTTGATCATTGAAAAGTAGCTTGAATTTTTGTTCCCAATAAAAAATTTAATCTTAGAATCACAATTGAAAATAATTTGAAAATATGGAATTAGCATAATACGAATATGAAAATATCATTACCTCCACATCTACAAATGTAAGAGTCTATCAAAGGATTTGATTTGTTGCAATTTTAAATTCTTTTAATCCGTATTAAATAAGTAAGACTCGTACCAGAAAATTAATATTTTAAAAAAATATTTGTTGGTACTTCAATTGTCATTGCGAGTGTACCTAAAACCAACTGTGCACAAGTATTTAGTACCAACAAGGCAATAAGATCGTAAAAGTCAAGCAAAATATTTGATTGAAAAGAAGATCCAACAAAAAATACTTGAATGCATTACACCGATTGAACAGAGTAGAAAAATTTATCTCCTAATGCGTTGACGCCACAATATGTAGTGCTTAGTATATATGGATTAAACAACACACCATCATACTGCAAGTATGTCCATTATTTGTGTGTAGTCTATTTTCAGATTTCTTAATAATACAAAATAAAGGTTTATTTACATATCATTTAACTTTCTCAACTTTTTAGTTAGCCACAAGTTTTATGCCTATTAAGTTATTACTGCAAAAATGCCAACTATGACGATATAGTCCCGACGATCTCTTCATCATAAAAACTTCAAATAAGTAATAACAATACACGAATAGAATAAACACTAACGAAAGGTAAAACAATTAAATTAACCTAAAGTAAAATGGTAGTTCAGAAAATTTATCTCTGAGATCAAAGATTGAAAAAAAAAAACCTCGTGGCTGAACTTCAACAAAGACATATAACTTTTAAAATATAGTAAATTTGTTTTTGTGCACAAAGAAATTTTACTGTTTAGCAAAACTAAAATTGTACGTGAGACGGAAAATCATATACCACACCTTAAAATTAATACTCCTTAAAGATTTTACAACAAAAATATGAAATACTACCATAGTGTTCTGTAATAACTATTTTTCTGAAATCTGAAGAATTGTTTACCTGACCGGATGGAACCATCAAAATTCTTGGACGCTAATTGTTAATGTTTATTCTTTAAGTAACACAATATTTAGATCATGTAATATCTATAATAAAATCAATCAAAAGAGGTAATCAAAAAAAAATCTTAAAAAATATGAGCTGGCACAACAATTAGCAATTTTAATTATAAAACACAAGGCAAAAATATTCTTGGATTAATAAGATCTTGAACTGATATGAGTTAGAATGCCTAACCATTTTTATTTGATTACGAAATACAATGATCTAAAGTCTAAACAACTTGTATAAAATCTGTATATAAATCAATTTTAAACTGATAATCATGCATGAAATAGTGTAAACAAAAAACACAAAATTAACAACTTTTCAATTTGTAATTGTATGTCAAAATACACGAACCATTGTTATTACTTAATTTCAAAAACACACTAAAGATTAAAAATTTACCTTAAATACAAGATAAATTTTGACTGTAGAGAAGCAGCTACTATCGTAACCAAACCCGCAAAATTTGAAGAGCTTGTTCTAGTGAATAATTGTAAGATACCTACAATAATTAAAATAAAAATAAAATTTGTTAATAAAATAAATCTATATACGATTATTAAAACGAAAACAAAAAATGTTAAAAAAGATTTGTAGTGTGAATCCTAAAAGGATCCTAAACCTAGAGTGAATGCTAAACCTAAACAAAGAAAAGACATAACTAAGTACATATTTATTGGTAAAAGAATTCTAAACTAAAGTGAAATCTAAACCTAAAATAAACAAGCCGTATGCAAGAAAAAATGGAAATAAATTCTTTCCATGTGAAAAATTTATTAGAGTTTATAGTTACAATTTTATCCAAAGTCGAATACACTTACTAATGATAAAAAAGGCGAACAATATTTTGCTAAAGATATTTATGTTTTTAATATAGTAAATATAGATATATAGATATAAATAGATAGATATAGATATAAATATAGATATATAGATATAGATATTTTTACACTGTGAACTCGACATCTATGGCCAAAAAAGGAATAAAAATCACAAATAGCTATACTTTTTTAGCCTCTCTAATTGTTGAAAACTATAAGCGAGTAATTAGGATATAATTGTCTTTTTCCTCCATGCTTAACCTAGAGTAGTGGCTATAATGTGTTAAACCAAAAGGAAGCACCTTGATATTGATAAACAAGTTAAAATTAAAATGTGAAGAAGAATTTTGGATATAAGATTATTTTAAAGTAACGTGTCCAATGTGGAAAATTTTCGGGAACTAAGTGCACGTGTCCCGTAGCTAAATGAAGGGAACACTAATACTAATAGCATGTTTGGCCCAAGGTAAAAAGTACTTTTTTAAAAAAGAAAAGTGTGTTGTAAATAAAGTGAATGTATATGAATGTTCACTTAATTTATCCATATATTCTATACAATGTACTATTTGGATAGATGCACCTATTAATTTCTAGGATGTATCTAGTGAGTTTTGGGTGTATCTTGTATAGTATAAATAAGACATTCTTTGCCCATGGAAGAAGACACAAAAAACACATTTGAATAAGATAACTTCTACATTCTCCTCCTGTACATCTTGTCTCTATTACTATATTGTTCTATTTTGCTCTCATTTCTTAATACGTTATTAGCACGAAGTTCTAACCAACAGAGGTTATCTGCTTCATTCGAATTTTATCTTCTTCAAAAAAGAGGTAGTTAATTTCTTTTCCGATATAAGTATACATTCTTATGTTTGTAATGTTTCCATTAGGATCTTCTTTAACCTGCAATTTAGTTACCATATGCATAACTTATTTTGAATATGATTATAATAATTGCCTTGGTATTTTATTTTATTATATAATCTACGAAAAAATTTAAACCTATACATCATAGACAAATATTAAATTGAATTGTAATGATTAGACTAATTAATTTCACATTCAAATATTAGTAATAACATCCTGCTTTGCTTAATTCCAAAAGGTATTAGTTATTGAATTTTCGATATTTATATTTACGTAAGTTTGGACGATGGAAAATATTAGTAATATGTGCCAAATCGAATGGAACTACTAGTTATATTACATATGAATCAGTGTGTTGAAAGTAATTGGTGAATTTGCATGGAACGACTATAATATCTCTTGATTGTTTTAATGATTCACTACTATTAATATGCCTTCATGACATGTGTATATTTATAACTAGAATTTTAAGGCATATTACTTGTTATAATTTTTTTTATCATGTAGATTAATACTACTATTATGTAATATAATCTTATACTATATTAAATTTATCAAAAACTTGAATTTGTGGCGATCTAAAATTATGTTCCATTCTCTAAAGAGAATGAGATAATTTGTGATAAATATTATATGAGCATAAGACAGTAGTTTAAGTCCCACTGCACCATGAGGTAAGACACCAAGTTCTAGTCCTGGTGCACCATGATGATAAGATGTTGGGTTCAGGTCCCATCATATTATGGCCTTACACGTCTCATATGAGTAAACATTGGGTTCAGGTCCCAATGGATCATACTGATGATAATAATGGCAGTGTGAAAATGATTTTAATGAAAAATCATGAAGCCCACCCCACTGGATCAACTCCATTTCTAGAAGCGAATCTGGGAATGATTGATCCAAAGTCTGAAAAAAGACAAAATAGTTATCGTGGCCGTATAAATATACGTGGGCATGGCAAGGGGCAAAATAATAATTTCCATGGTGGTGGTCGTTATAAACAAGAGAAAAATAAGAGTTATTAGAATAATCATTCAAAAGGCAAAGGTAATATTTGCCACCGATGTAGTATGAAAAATCATTGGCTACAAATTTGTCGTATGCCTGAACATTTTGTCAAACTTTATCAAGCCTCCATAAAATGGAAACAAAGTAAGGTTGAGACTAACTTCACCTTTCAAAATGATGATGAGGCGGTCCCTATGAATAACCATGATAAATTTGAAGCAAACCTTGCCTATAAAGATGATATTTTTGAAGGTCTTGTAGATATTACTCATTTAGAAGCTGGAGACTTCTTTGAGCATCATAACTGAAGACTTATTATTGGGAAAAAATTATAAGAAGAAAAGTATTTCTTTTTATGAAGTTCATATTTTGAATAAAACTTTTATGTTGTTGGTATTTAATTTCATAAACGTAGTTTCTTTTGTTCTTAAAATTTCAATGTTACTTATGATGTGTTTTTTTTCTTCTTGAAGAATATGAAAACTTCCCAGTCTTCAGTTGGCCGTATGAATAATAAAGAAGAAATATGTCTTCTAGATAGTGCTACGACGCACACCATATTAAAAGATAAGAGATATTTCTCTTATTTAATCATGAAAGAAGCCAATAAATTACAATATCTGGTAGTACAAAATTAATTGAGGGCTCTGGAAGAGCGACTGTATTACTACCACGAGAAACTATATTGGTTGTTAATGATGCATTATATTGTAGTAGGTCTCAAAGAAACTTGTTGAGTTTCAAAGAAATGCGCCAAAATGGCTATCATATTGAGATCACCAATGAAGGAAAGGTTGAATACCTTTATATTACTACAATAAAAGCGGAAAAGAAATATTTGCTTGAAAAGCTTCCCGCATTTTCCTCCGGATTAAACTACACTAATATTAGTGTAGTTGAATCACATGCCATAATAAACAAGGAGTTTACTAATGATTTTATTATTTGGCATGCTCGGTCGGGCCATCCCGGTAATAATATGATGCGCAAATAATTGAGAATTCACATGGTCATTCATTGAAGAACCAGAAGATTCTTCTAACTAAAGAAGTCTCTTGTGCTGCGTGTTCTCAAGGCAAACTGATTATTAGACCATCAGTAATTAAAGTTGGAGTTGAATCTCCTGCATTTTTGGAACGTATACATGGTGATATATGTGGGCCCATATACCCTCCATGTGGACCATTCAGATATTATATGGTTTTAATAGATGCATCTACAAGATGGTCACATGTGTGCTTGTTATCAACCCGCAATATGGCCTTTGCGAGGTTACTAGCTCAATTAATAAGATTAAGAGCACATTTTCCAGATTATGCAATTAAGACACTTCGTCTTGATAATGCTGGTGAATTTATGTCCCAGACCTTTAATGATTATTGCATATCAACTGGGATAACAATTGAGCATCCAGTTGCACATGTTTATACTCAAAACTGGTCAGCGGAATCATTGATCAAACGCCTCCAATTAATTGTTAGACCAATGCTTATGAGAACAAAACTTCCCATTCGGCATTGGGGCCATGCTATTTTGCATACAGTAGCTCTTGTGCGGATCATACCCACAAGTTATCATAAAGAATCCCCAATACAATTGGCTTTTGGTCAGGAGCCAAATATTTCCCATCTTAGAATATTTGGATGTGCAGTATATGTTCCAATTTCTCCACCACAACGCACAAAGATGGGATCCCAAAGAAGGTTGGGGATATATGTTGAGTATGAATCTCCTTCTATTATAAAATATTTGGAACCTATGACTGGAGATTTATTTACGACAAGATTTGTTGATTGCCATTTTGATGAATCAATATACCCAATATTAGGGGGAGAAAATAAGCAGTTGCAAAAAGAGATAGATTGGAACGCATTATCACTATCTCATTTAAATCCTCGAACAAAGAAATGTGAACACGAGGTTCAAAAGATAATTTATTTGCAAAATATTGCAAGTCAACTGCCAGATGCATTCACTAACCTACCAAGGGTGACTAAGTCACATATTCCAGCTACTAATGCTCCTATTCAAATTGATGTCCCGGTTGGACAATCCATAAATACAAATGAGTCTAAGACACGCTTGATACGTGGTAGACCAATTGGTTCCAAAGATAAAAATCCTCGAAAGCGAAAATGAGCAAATGATCTAGGAGATCATAATATGGAGGCAATTGATCAAAAAGAGCCCCGTGACATAACAAATGTTAAGACCACAGAGGAGGTCCAAGTACCTGAAAATAATAAGAATGGAGAGATCTCAATAAATTATGTCTCTACGGGAAAAAGATGGAACCGAAATAATATTATTGTCGACAACATTTTTGCTTATAATGTTGCTGTTGAGATAATGCAACAAGATGAGGATCTTGAACCAAGATTTTTCGGTGAATGTAGAAAAAAAAGACACTATCCAGGCAAAATTAGCGTCACTTGAAAAACGTGAAGTATTCAGACGTATAGTCTGAACACCTGAAGGACTAAAACCAGTGGGATTATTTTATTCTTATGAATCCGATTCACAGTTGACTGGTTATGCAAATGTAGGTTATTTGTCTGACCCACATAAAGCCCAATCTCAAACAGGCTATCTATTTACTTGCGGAGGTATAACTATTTCATGGCATTCAAAACAAACTTTAGCTACTACATCTTCCAATCATGCAGAGATAATATCTATTCATGATGCTAGTCGAGAGTGTGTATGGTTGAGATCAGTGACTCAACACATTCAACAACTATGTGTTCTTTCTTTAAAAATAAAGATTCCAACGATATTGTATGAAGATAATGCTGCTTGCATAGCTCAACTTAAAGGAGGATATATAAAAGGATACATAACAAAGCACATTTCACCAAAGTTCTTTTTCAAACACAATCTTCAGCAACATGGTGAAATAGATGTTCAACAAATCCATTCAAGTGACAATCTAGTAGATTTATTCACTAAGGCATTGCCAACATCAACATTTGAGAAGCTGAGTGTCACGACCCGAAATCCCACCGTCCGGACCGTGATGGCGTCTAACGTTGAACCCGCTAGACAAACCAACGTTCTGGTTAACATGTTTATTTCCTTATCATTAGGAGTCTGGAACTGAGGAGCTAGATGCTCTGGTGTGCGGGTAGCAGGAGTCTGGGTCCCTCCCCCCGTCTGAAAGACGGCTAGTGCAGTAGGAAAAAGACCGGCCTGAAGCATAAGGCCCACTAAGCGGACCAGAGCATCCTGAAGAACTAGGGTGGCAATGAACCCCTCTAGGACCGAAGCTGGCCTGACTGGAACTGCCTAAGCAGGAACCTCACCGGCAAAGCCTACCTGTGGGTCCTCTACTGGGGCTGCTGCTCTAGGCTGAGCTCTGGCTCGGCCTCGGCCTCTAGCATGGCCTCGTCCTCGGCCCCTAGCATGGCCTCGTCCTCGGCCCCTCGTAGGAGCTGCAACAGGAGGATTGGGCTGCTGATCGGTAGATGAAGAAACACGTGTTCTCACCATCTGCGAGAGAATATAATAAAAAATCAGTTAGCATTTAGAATTCAAACTGCATGACAGAGAAGACGAAATGAGAAGTTATTCCTAACTTTGCATCCTCTGGGGGATAAGTACATACATCTGCGTACCGATCCCTCAGACTCTACAAGTATGTCCGTGAATTTGTGAGACCTAAGCAACCTAGTGCTCTGATACCAACTGTCACGACCCGAAATCCCACTGTTGGGACCGTGATGGCATCTAACATTGAACCCGCTAGACAAGCCAACGTTCTGGTTAACATGTTTATTTCCTTATCATTAGGCATTTAAAGAAAAAGCGATAAGTGATAATAGTATAAATAACCATGCGGAAGCTATGAAATGTAACATCTTCAAGTATCTGATACTACAAAATCCTTAGTAACACCCCAGAACTGGCACCACAAATCACGGACTGTCTAAGAATACTAAAAACAAAGTCTGAATAAACAGTACAACTGTCTCAGAAATACAAGAGAAGACAGAAAGAAAAAGGAATGAGATAGGAGGTGATGCCAAGGCTTGCGGATGCCTGCAGGACTAACTCAGTGTCGCCTATGGACTGAAGGATACTCCCTCGATCACTGTCCACCGGGTCCGGTACCGTAATCTGCACAACATAAAGAAGTGTAGGTGTAGCATCAGTATAAGCGACCCCATGTAATGAGTAAGTTCCGACCCTAACCTCGGCGAAGTAGTGACGAGGCTAGGACACGAGAAATAATAAACACTTGTGCAATTCAATAATATATAACAGAAATAATGATAGGGAGTAATACAGTTAAGTACAAATACGGGGAAAAAATGCTGGGGTACAAAGGGGAAAACACTTATTGAGTAACAGAACATGACAACCGTCTAATATCAAAATAAAAACAGAGAACAAACAAGTGCACGACATCACCCTTCGTACTTTACTCTCGTTTTCACCAGACAAGTGCACGACATCACCCTTCGTGCTTTACTCTCGTTCTCACCAAAACAAGTGCACGACATCACCCTTCGTGCTTTTGCCTCACAATATCATGGCACAACATTATCCTTCGTGCATTATCTCTCATATCATGGCACGACATCACCCTTCGTGCTTTTAAAATATAAAATCATGGTACAACATCACCCTTCGTGCTTTACACTCTCATCCTCACAATGCAATAAATAAATACACGACATCACCCTTCGTGCTTTACACTCTTCCTCACTCAAACAATAACCAGAACAACGATTTGGCAAGGAAGGACCACAATACAAACCATAATTTTACAACATCCCGGCAAGGGAACAATAACAGAAATACCACCGTCCCGGCAAGGGACACAGATATAACCAATGTCACTGAATGTACAACATAACCAAATAATCCTCAACCGGACAACTAATCAACAGTGTTCACAACCAAGTATTTCCAACAATTTTATAATCTCCGAAATGAAATCTACTTAATAACACAGTGGATATCGAAGAAAAACACATATATCATAAGATATGACTCACGGGCATGCTTGACAAAAAGGTATAGGTACTCGTCACCTCACCTATACATTGAACATGATAATAACACGTAGCACATATGACTCAACACCTATTCCCTCAAGCTAAGGTTAGGCCAAACACTTACCTCGGCTCCAAGAATGTATATCAAGCCTCTAGCACCGCTTTTCCTTTCGAACCCGACTACAAAACAATCGTATCTATACATAATCGACTCAATAATATCAATAATTACTCAACAATTCAATTGCGAAGCCTAATTATAGATTTCCCAACATTCTTCCAAGAAATTCCAAAATTCGGCCCCAGGTCTGCTTGGTCAAAACATGAGGTTCAGACCAAAACCCGAGCACCCAATCCCTCACGAGCCCGAATATATAATTTGTTTTGAAATCCGACCCCAAAATGAGGTCAAATTCCCAAAAATTCAAAAAGCCCTAACTCTACCCAAAACCCCAATTTCTATCCTTTAATTCCATGATTTTTGGCCTAGAATCTAATAATTGTTGGTGAAAATGGAAGAAAATGAAGTTAGGATTACTTACCTAAGAAGCTATGGTGGAAAAGGTGCTCCAAAATCGCCTAAGAGGGTTGGGGAAGAAGGGGGGGTTGTGAAATATGATGAAAATCCCGTAAGTGTTCTGTTTTTTTGAACTTAAAATAGCTGGGCGGATTTTTGCCTATGCGATCGCGAAGAAGGGTGTGCTGTGGCATAGTGGACTGATTCTAAAGCTACACGATCGTGATTGCAAGTGTGCGATCATAGAGAATACTAACCCTCACCCTACGCGATCACAATCAATGAGGTGCGGTCGCATTGTACACTACCCCCCCCCCCCCCCCCCCCCCAANCACATAGAGTAACAGAATCCCTCCTCTCGCACTACACTATGCGATTGCTGATGGACTTATGCGATCGCAAGTGTTAGACACCAGACACCAGCAAAATACACTTTACATCAAATTTTTCCTAGTTTTTTTGCACTCCGGCACCTACCTGAAACTCACGCGAGCCCTCGGGGCTCAGAACCAAATATGCACACAACCTCATAAACATTCTATGGACTTATTCGGGTAATCAAATCACCAAAATAACATCATTAACATCGAATTAAACCTCAAAATCAATGAAATTTCTCAAAACTTCTTTAAACATCAATTTTTGCATTAGGGTCTGAATCACGTCAAACGGATTCCGTTTCTTACCAAACTTCACAGACAACACATATAAATCATATCGAACATGTAGCAGGCTCCGAAACAATTATACGGGCCCCAAACCATAGGTTTCACATCAAATCTCATTTTCAAAAACCTTTATATTTTTCAGAAAACAATTTTCTTTAAAAATTCATTTCTCGAACTTGGGACCTCGGAATTCGATTCCGGGCATACGCCCGAGTCCCATATTTTCCTACGGACCCTCCGGGACTGTCAAATCACGGATCCGGGTCCGTTTACCAAACATGTTGACCAAAGTCAACTTTATTCAAATAATTATTATAAAAATCTTCATTTTATCCATTTTTCACATAACGGCTTCCCAGATACACACCCGGACTGCGCACGCACATCGAGGTGCAATAAAAAGAGGTTTTCACGGCCTTAGAACACAGATTTAGCCAAAATTACACGGGATGACCTTTTGGGTCATCACACCGAGACATAAGATTGGAATGCATCGTCTCCAAGATATCAAATAAATTTTTCATCAGGTGGAGTATAATACGCGCTGTACTCTTTTTCCCTTAACAAAGGTTTTGTCTGAAGTGGGTTTTCCTGGTAAGGTTTTTAATGAGGCAGCACTCAATGCGTATTACAAGATGTGTGTACTTTTTTTTTTTCAACTGGTTTTTTTAGTAAGGTTTTAACGAGGCACATTATATTTCAAATGAACATCCAAGGGGGAGCGTTATAAATAAAGTGAATGTACATGGATGTTTACTTAATCCATCCATACATTCTATACAATGCACTACTTGGATAGATGCACCTATTAATTCCTAGGATGTATCTAGTGAGTTTTGGGTGTATCTTGTATAGTATAAATATGAAATTCTTTGCCCATGGAAGAAGACACAAGAAACACATTTGAATAAGATAACTTCTACATTATCCTCCTATGCATCTTGTCTCTATTACTATATTTTTCTATTTTGCTCTCATTTCTTAACAAAGTGTTTTTTTTTTCAAATTTAATGTGTTTGACCAAGATTTTAGGAGAAAAAAAGTGCTTCTGAGGAGAAGCAGAAGAAGTTTTGGAGAAGCGGGAAAAAGTAGCTTCTTCCTAGAAGAACTTTTTTGAGAAGAATGTTTACCCTAAAATTTGGATTACAATTAAACATATATTGTGGTTTTAAGGATATATGACTTCACCCACTACCAATTGATAAATAAGAAAGTAAATGACATGATTAAACTAGAAATAAATCAAACCAGTGTGCGAACAAAAGTTCAGCCTCAAACTAGGGTACTCTCGAGGTGATAACAGTATAAGAACAATTAAGATAGAATAGTCTGATGAACAGTAACGAGCAAGAAAGAAAGAGTGGTATAGCTTTTTCTTAGTGAATAGTGATGTTTACAGATGATTAAAACTTCTCTTTATATAGCACAGGAATCTTAATTATGGTATATGTCTAATTACAGAAGAAAATCATATAAACATCTAGTTAACTGCTTTTGATTTGATCCGTTCTGAGATTCACGTCACGATCCTCGACCAATCGCGGATATCTCGCTCTTTATGTAACTAAGCTATCCCCGATGTTATGTGAGGTCAATCTCCCATTTCTTCGATTGATACCGACCTCGATCTCGAAAGAGACTTCGATCTCAAACTCAGTGACTCGGCTCTTCGATGCAACGTCCTAGTCTCGATCAATTAGTGAAACCGGGTAGTATTTCTACCGTATACAAATAGTCCCCTCGTTTATTGAAATATAGTGATAAGAAACAAACTGAGCCTTCAATTTTTCTCTGACCTCGATAGACAATGACATCATCCTCGTAACATAAGCGATGGAAGTGACCGAAATGTCCTTTCGATACAGTTCCTCAAACCATTAATGAGCGTCAGTTGGCGGTCAGCTACTAGTGTCGTTGAACCGTCACCGTAAATCCACAAATAAGGCTTCTTTTCATTGAATCAAACTTTACTTTCATATTCATCTGTTCTTTTAAGCTTTTATCTCTCTCAAGCTCTTCTCTCTCATTATCCTTAGGTCATCACCGCTATTTCGAACCACCAAACCTTTCTATCTTCCTCTTTATTTAACTCATACAAGGGCGAAAACATCCAAAATGGTTCCTCAAAAGGAAAAATCTTCCTCTTCTTCTTCACGGTCGGCCGGTGATAAAATGCCAGTGGATCCGCTCCCTGAGGAGTGTGTTCCCGGCCCGTGTGTTCTTCAATCAGACTTTAAAACTGATAATCCTCCATCGGTCCCTGGTCGATGTGAGCACATCGAGGTATATAGGCTCGATAACCGTGGGATATCTCGAGAATATCACTACCCACTGGGGGGAAAGTGATAGAGATTGCAACTGGGGGGAAAGTGATAGAGATCCCATCCCCTGAAGAGAGCATCACTACCCACGTGAAAGGGTTTTCAATTGTTTACACTTGTCATTTCACGTTGGGCCCCCTAGATCCAGCCATCATTGACTTCTGCCGTCAATATCAGGTAACCTTAGGCCAAATAAACCCTTCCTATTTGCGTATATTTCTCATGCTCCGGTTCTTCGCCAACAAAGCTGAGGGGCCGCCGTTCACCCTTGACCACCTTATCCGATTATACAGCCCTTGCATCTTTCAAGGGTTGATCAAGCTGCAACGTCGAGCGACCAAGGAATTACTCTTGAGCATCGATGAGGAAAAAGACCAAGGGTCGATGGGTCGGTTTGTTCGGGTGAGGACCTTTGATCTCATCCCGAAAGAGAAAATGTCATTTCTTGAGAAATGGAATCCGAAGCATAAGTAGCACTCTACTTGTTGGTTTTCATGTTATGTTTTATTTTCTGCTTCACTTAATAGCTTCTTTCGTCAAGCAGTGATTTCTTGGATGCCTCGAGAAGTCCCCGACCTCGAGAGCTGGGTCCGGAAGCTGGCTTTGACTTCTTCCTATGCTGAGCGTTGTTGGCGCTACTTGGCAAAAGGTCGATGGGAAGCAAAGAACCATGGTAAGTTTCCCCTTTCCCATACCTGATGCATTGGCTATTTTTCTTTTTAATTAGCCTTCTCTTGTGCAAGCCTAAACAAAGATGCAGTCCTAAGGCCTCCGAATAGTGAGGAAAAGGCTATGGCCCAGGCTCCGAAGTCGGGGAAGCACAATAAGAGAAAGAGGGTCTCGACATCCGAGGACCCTAAACCCAAAAAGAAAGCAGCTCGGAAACCCAAGGGGAACGTTATCCCTCTGACTTTGGAGTCAGTTTAAAGGCTAAGGGAAGAAGAAGAATATGAAGATGAAGGCGGTGACTCAGCGCTGGTGACCCGAGTGAGGAACACCGTCGATACCACCAAAGCCGCTAAATCAGTGGTAGTTGACGAAGCCCTGCCTCGTGATGAAGAAGTTTTGAAGAAAGATTCGGGTAAAGTCCATGAATCATCTGAGGTCAAAGATGCCTGTAACAACCCGACCGGTCATTTTGCTGAACCCCGTACCCCTAAATAAGACTTCGTATATTTGCTTTTATTGATTTATGACTTGCGGGGATGGTTGGTTCGGGATTTGGAAGCGTTTGGGCTAGAATTCGAACACTTAGTTCCTTAAGGTTGGCCTTAAAGGCCAAGTTTGACTCCGGTCAACATTTTAAGTAAACGACGATGGAATTGGGATTTTAAGGTTCCAATAGGTTCGTATGATGATTTCGGACTTGGGCGTATGTTCGGAACGTGTTTTGGATGACCCGGGTGTGTTTCGGCGCCAAATAGCGAAATAAGATTCTTTAAATTTTATAATTGAGGTTCGGAACATGTTTCGAGGTTATCAAGGTCCAAATGGAATTTGGAGATCGGGAATAGTCCCGTAATGTCATTTAAGACTTGCATGCATAATTTGGTGTTATTCTAAGCAGTGTAAGTACGTTTCGGCGTGTTGGAAGTAGATTTAAGAACTTGAAGTTCATAAGTTTGATTCAATTGGTTTTAGGGTGTATTGTTGGTTTTAACGTTGTTTCGAGCGTTCTGAGGGTTCGAGCGAATCTGTTTTATGATTTAGGATTTGTTGGTATGTTTGAACGGGGCCTCGGGAACCCGGGATGCCATTTGAACGTCGCACGACACGAGTCCAAGCTCAAATTGAGCTGCTGGTGCACCAGTTCTGGTGCGACCGCACCAGCGGTTGGCTAGCCGCAGGTCCGAGACTGCAGAAGCGGTCGAAGCCTCGCAGATGCGACCTTTGAGTGGATGCCAGGATCCGCAAATGCGGCCCCCTTTTGCAGGTGCGTTCTGCAGATGCGGGCACCATTTCGCAGATGCGATCCCCTGCCAGCCTTCCTCCTTCCTTAGATGCGGACTATGGCCCATAGAAGCGAGACCACAGGTGCAGTCCACACGCCACAGGTGCGAAAGAACTGGAGGCAGTGATGTCGTTTTAAAGTCGAGACTTAGGCATATTTGAGGGCATTTATTACAACCTTGGGCGATTTAGGAGCTCCCAAAGCTGAGATTTCGACTTAGCACCTTGAGGTAATGTATTTCCTACTTAATATGAGTTTATTACTTAGTTTTTGGGTAGATTAACACACAAAGATTAGTGAAAAATTATGGGTTTAGAGTAAAACCTAGGGTTTTGATAAAAATAGGATTTAACCACGAAATTTGTTATGGAATCTAGTAAAAATCATATAGTATTGATCCTTAGGTTATGGGTAACAACTTCCCTTAAATATTTTTGGAATCCGAGCAGGTGGGCCCGGGGGTGAATTTTAGGAATCTTGCAAACTAGGTTAGGTAACCATTTAAAATGGGGAAATTGTGAATCTTTGAGCATAGATTGATTAGTTTATGTGATGTTTGATTAGTTTCGAGTTGCGGGGCGACGAATTCGGAGGTTCGGGCGCGTTCTTGAGTTAGAAGTAGGCCTGAAAACGAGGTAAATCTCCTTTCTAACCTTGTAAGAGGGAAATCTCCCTATAGGTGAACTTATATGGTGTGTGAATAATTGTGGGGGACTACGTATGCACGAGGTGACGAGGTCCGTACATGGTGACTATACTTGTTATGTCCAGGTAGTTTAGGTACACACCATGCCTTGTGAATACTGTTTATTTATTTCATACGCTAATTGTATTAGGTGGAAATTTTATTTCAAGATCTTAAGAAAATTGAAAGTTTCAAGTAAATTATTATTTTTAAACAGAATTAAGGAAGAAGAGAAATATGTTATGCTTGTGTTTGACCTCTTCGTAATTATATTCCGCGAGCAGAGTTCTTCTTTCCAACACTCTCATGGGAGCGGGCCATTCGCCTCGGCAGGTTAATAGATGCATCTATGGTCCGCGCCGTTCGACCCTTCGGAAGTGCACATTTATATTTTTGTTGGATCAGGTCGTGCGTCCTCGGCATTATATGTACATGCTATCTGTGGCAGTTTCCCATGATTTTTAGACTGTTTAAATGCACTGGGATATTAATTGTAAACTGAAATGACAAGGATTTATGCATATGTATAATTATAGAAAAACTTGTGATTTTCCTGTCATTTTTTTGCTATTTAGCCTTGGTGTACATGCTTAGTCACATGCTTAAGTATATTGTTTGGCCCTAGTAAGTGTCAAGTCGACCCCTCTTCACTAATTCTTCGAGGTTAGACTGGATACTTACTGGGTACATAATGTTTATGTACTCATGCTACGCTTCTGTACTTAATTGTACAGGTTCTGAGGCGGGTCCACCTGTTTACCAGTCCGGAGCACGTTCTTGATTTCTGGGACAGGGGTTCCCCGGTGAGCTGCTTCTCTTGATGCCACTCAGCAGCACGTTGGAGTCTTTTCCCTTTTTGCTTATTTTGTCTACTCTAGTTCGGACAGTATGGTAGATGTATTCTTTTGTTCATTGTACTAGATGCCCGTATACTTGTGACACTAGTTCCTGGCACACACATTTGTAGACTATTCTTTTGGGGATGTAATTATTTAAACTCGACTCTTTCTGTCATTTGCGATTTAAATTGCCTTTATATTTTCTTTTACATGCTTAGTAATCTAAAATAAGATATTGTTAAAAACGTCTTTAATAGAATAAGGTGGGACTCACTTGTCAATTAGTGTTGGCTTTCCTAACTTCAGGTTGGGCGCCATCGCGACCTAGAATAAAATTTGGGTCATAACAACTTGGTATCAGAGCACTAGGTTCACGTAGGTATCACCAGTAATGGGCAAACCTAATAGAGTCTTGCGGATCGGTACGGAGACGCCTGTATTTATCTTCGGGAGGCTATAAGGTGTTAGGAAATTTCTCTTTATTCATCTTCTATCGTGCAGTTGATGGTATACCAAATTTCATTATCTTATTCTCTCAGAGATGGTGAGAACGTGTACGGTTGACGTTCCGGACCGGGGAGGAGTTTCTCCCCCTGTTGCTAGAGGTCGAGGCAGAGGCCGGGAGAGGGCACCGGCTCGAGGTAGAGGATGAGGGCGTCCTAGAGCTGCCCCAGTTGCACCACCAGCAGATCCAGTAGAGGACCCTATCATTGAGGAGCATGGCGAGGTACCCGTAGCAGATTCTGCCCCAGTGGATTTCATGACAGCACCGGGCTTTCAGGAGGTCATGGGCCGTTGATGTGGTTCATGGACACTATGACCCAAGCTGGTTTATTTCCAGCGGACCCGACCACATCTCAGGCAGGAGGGGGACCACAGACCCCTACTGCCCAAGCCCCAGGACATGCAGTTGTGGTTTATCAGACTTCGGGTACCCTACCCGTGGGCGGAGCCCAGCCAGTTGTAGCAGTAACACCTGAGCCCCGACCAGCTCCGGACGAAGATCCGCAGAAGTTATTAGACAGATGGATTAGACTTCACCCTACTATCTTCGGGAGCGAGCGTCATGAGGATGCTCATGATTTTATTGATAGGTTCAGGGAAAGACTGCACAACATGAGGATACTAGAGTCTCATGGGGTTGACTTCACCACGTTCCAGCTAGAGGGCAGGGCCCGTAAATGGTGGCAGTCTTATGTTCTTGGTAGGCCAGCAGATTCTCCTCCCATCACTTGGGAGCATTTCACTCAGTTATTCCTTGAAAGGTATATCCTACCCTCTAAGAGGGAAGAGCTGCGGTACCAGTTTGAGCAGGGTCAGATGTCAGTGACCGACTACGAGGCAAGGTTTTTTGAGTTGTCTCGTCATGCACTTATGATACTTCCTACTGACACAGAGAGAGTGCAGATATTTGTAGTAGGGTTGCACTCTGGTATTAGGGCCAACATGGCCCGAGAGGTGGATTTGAGGACTCCTTATCAGCTAGTACTGGAGATCGCTCTCAGGATTGAAGGCTATCGCCTGAGGAGTAGGGAGCAGGGGCAGCAAGATAAAAGAGCTCGATTTTCTGAAGATTTTAGAGGTGCTCCGGTTAGGGGCAGAGGTCAGTTTGGGAGGGGCCAGCCCAGTAGACCCCCATATTCAGCAGCACCACCACCTCTTGGAGGTGCTCTAGTGAGGCCTTATTTCAGTGCGATGCCGGAGAGTTCTTATCACCCACCAGCTATTCAGGGTTTCTCCGGCGGTATTCAGGTTATCAAGGTTCTTCCAACGCCTATTTAAGTGCCATGCTAGAGAGTTCATATCATCCCCCAACCATTCAGGGTTCCTCCGTTGGTTATTCTGGCCACCAGGGCCAGTCTTAAGGGCAGCAGTCTATGGTGCCGAGAGGTTGTTACGAGTGTGGGGATCTAGGTCATATGAAGAGGTATTTCTCCAGACTTCGGGGCAAGGCAGTGCAACAGGGCCATCAGCCTATGGTTTCAGCACTAGTGGTCCGTCCACCCAGAGGTGGAGGACAGGTGGGTAGGCGTCGTCCTAGAGGTGGAGGCTAGACAAGGGGAGTTTCACGCCCCAAGATCAAGGGACGAGACTGGCGCGTAACCGGATGAACCCGGTCAAGCGAACCTGATTTGCCTTTCCTATCCCACACATTACGCCGTGATTTTAACATACATTATTCATGTGAAATAGCCATTTATAACTTAAGCATAAACTTACTACTTGAATCCATTTCTACTTTTTAACATTCCCAACATATCATGCTAAATAATTACAAAATACATACAAAATTTGCCAACGTGGATCACGATTCCGAACCGTACGCTTACTACCCCAAAATACACAAGTACAAACCCACATTGTGTCTATAGAGCCTCTATAAATACAAAAGATTTAAATAATACTTGCCGAAAACAAGTCCTTGGCTATACCTTACACTACACAATAAACTCAAAATAAGGCGACATGAGCCACACGTGGCCCTGGGAGGAAGTGAGGCTCACCAGAATAGCTGATGAAAGGGGAGGAGGCACTACTGACGGTGGGCTGAATTACCTGCTGTAGAACCACCTACATTCATATAAGAAAATGTAGCGCCCCCGGCAAAAGGGACATTAGTACTGTGGAATAGTACTAGTATGTATAAACAAACTTTATCCCAAGTACAATCAAACAACACAAAATTAAGAGACAGTAATAGAACCAATCAATCAATGCAAGTGGAATGAAACAACCAAAATCAACAAGTTTCACAATCTCTCCTCTTCCCCTTTCAACATCACCATATTCAAGAGTTTCATAGATTTTCATTTCAGTAGTGATAATGATCACATTCCATCCTTATTATCTCGGCCACCCTTATTACCACAACCCATCAACCTTCTTACTTCGTGTTTCGATGCACAACCCGATCCCGCCTAACAATTTAAATTTACAACAACAACCACAAACAATTACATCACAAAAATCATCATTTCATGGAACATAAGTTTATATCAACAATTTATTTATTTGGGCCCAAGGCACCATAATTGTCACCAAGCAGTAATTCATGTACACAGTGTTGCCATAATCGTTCAACTCATTTACATCATTTCACAATACCCTTTTTCATTACTTTCCATGCACAATATTTAGCCATTATATACGTTCCCACACTTGGGCACATCAACAATATTTCACTCATTAACCCGTACTTTCATATCGATACCCTCGAGTATTTACGAGCTTTGCACATAATACGATAGGCACATCAAAACACTTTTCACAACCTCATATAGCACGGTAGTATGACAATCAACTAGGATAATCAGAGAATAGAATCTTACGTCTCAACACATTTGAACAATCAATTCACATACTTCAAACAAGGCACACATGCCGTATGCTCGGACCCAACAAGAGGATTCTACAAAGGTTAAAGTTAGCCATACATACCTCGAATCGGGATTTTTCCTTAATTTCTATCTCAAATCACCTGACCTTCTAGCACCTTCAATCTAATTCATAATGGGGCACATTTAAAATTAGAATTAGGAATCATGAACATGTCTTGAACTCATTTGAGCTTTCTATCAAACAGTAGGTGTTCCTTTAGATTAAATAACCCCTTTTTAGTGAAAGGTTACTCCAACCTATTTTCCTTTACTAGATTATGATAAATTGGGTACATGCATGCAATATTCTTAACCCTATCTTTATGAACTATCCTACCCATGTTTCATTTTAACAAAAAATCTGGAAATTAAGGTTAATGGGGTAGAAGCTTACCTCTTAGAGTGAAGAAATTTGTGTCCTACTTGATTAGTTCCAAGGTTGAGTGATGAAGGAGGACCAATTTGATGAACTTGGGACTTTCTCTCTCTCTAGAACCCACTCTTTCCTCTCTCTAATATATCAAAAAATAAGCTTAAAATGATGAGGAATGGGTTTTATATAGGTATGGGCTTGGTTTATAAAGATATAAAAATGGATAGTCCAATATTTCAGACCTGGCTTTATCTAGGATTTATCTACCTAAATCCTGGCCTGGACTGGCTTTACTCGGGCGTTATCTACCTAAAGCCTGGTATGGCCTGGCTTTACCCGGGCGTTATCTACCTAAAGCCTGGTCTGGCCTTAATTTTCCCGGGCTTTATCTACCTAAAGTCTGGTCTGGCCTGGCTTTATCCAGGCTTTATCTACCTAAATCCTGGTCTAGCTTGGCTTCATCCATGCTTTATCTACCTAAAGCCTGGTCTAGCTGTGACGAAAAAATTTGAACTCCTCAGCGCATCGTTCAATCCCAAAACTCGGGAAGTACAATGCATTACCTACCTTGACACCACAAAACCTTAAATTACTTAGCGAAGTTCCCGGGGCCTTACATGAAGCTTAGCTAGCTGCGATTCAGTCGGGTGGAGGCCAGCAAGCCGGTGCTCCAACCAGATTCTATGCTTTCCCGGCCAGACCAGATGCATTGGCCTCAGATGTCGTATTATTTGATCCAGGGTCCACCTATTCATATGTATCATCTCTGTTTGCCCATTTCCTAGATACTCCGCGTGAGTCCTTGGATACTCTTGTTTATGTGTCCACTCCGGTAGGCGACTCTGTGGTTGTGGACCGGATCTATCGGTCCTGTATAGTCATATTCTGTGTGTTCGAGACCAGAGTGGACCTTTTGTTACTTGATATGACCAACTTTGAGGTCATTCTGGGAATGAAATGGTTATCTCCTTATCACGCCATCCTATATTGCCATGCCAAGACTGTTATAATAGCCATGCCTGAGTTGCCGAGATTGGAGTGGAGAGGTTCCTCAATTAGTGCAGCTAGTCGGGTTATTTCTTTTCTGAAGGCTCGACGTATGGTCAAGAAGGGTTGTTTGTATTATCTCGCTTATGTGCGGGACACCACCACAGAGTCTTCGACGATCGATTCAGTTCCAGTAGTCCGGGGTTTCGCCGATGTGTTTCCATCTGACCTCCCAGGCATGCCGCCAGAGCGTGATATCGATTTTTGTATTGACTTGGCTCCACGCACCCAACTTATATCCATTCCACCGTACCGTATTTCTCTGAAATAGTTGAAAGATCAGCTTGAGGAGTTGCTAGCTAAGGGGTATCGCCTTGGGGTGCTCCAGTGTTATTTGTGAAGAAGAAGGATGGGACTATGCGGATGTGTATTGACTACCGCCAGTTGAACAATATTACCATCAAGAAGAAGTACCCGTTGCCGAACATCGATGATTTGTTTGGCCAGTTGCAGGATGCTAGGGTGTTTTCTAATATTGACTTGAGATCGGGGTATCATCACCTGAGGATTCGGGATGCAAATGTTCTGAAGACTGCTTTTCGTACTAGATATGGTCATTATAAGTTCCTGGTGATGTCCTTTAGCTTGAATAATGCCCCAACAACGTTTATGGATTTGATGAACAGGGTGTTCAGGCCTTATTGATTCTTTTGTCATTATCTTCATTGACGACATCTTTATCTACTCACTAAGCCTGGGGGAGCACGACTAGCATTTGAGAGTAGTGCTCCAGACCTTTCGGGAATAAAAGCTATATGCTAAGTTCTCCAAGTGTGAGTTTTGGTTGGATTATGTAGCATTCTTGAGGCATGTGGTATCCAGAGAGGTTATCAAGGTGGATGCTAAAAAGATTGAGGTAGTTCAGAGTTGGCCACATCCCACTTCAGCGACCGAGATCAGGAGTTTCTTGGGATGGACAGCTTATTATCGTCGATTTGTGGAGGGATTTTCATCCGTTGTAGACCCTCTGACTAGATTGACCCAGAAGGATGCCCCGTTCCGATAGTCTGACGAGTGTAAGGCGAGCTTTCAGAAGCTCAAGACAGCTTAGGATGTGTATTGATGCAGGAGGGGAGAGTTATTGCATATGATTCACGTCAGTTGAAGATTCATGAGAAGAACTACCATGTGCATGATTTGGAGTCGGCAGCGATTGTTCATGCTCTTAAGATTTGGAGGCATTACTTGTATGGAGTGTCTTGTAAGGTTTATGCAGACCACCGTAGTTTGCAACACCGGTTCAAGTAAAGGGACCTTAATTTGAGGCAGCATGGGTGGCTTGAGTTACTGATGGATTATGACATCACCATTCTTTATCATCACGGCAAGGCGAATGTGGTTGCAGACGCCTTAAGAAGGAAGGCGGAGAGTATGGGTAGCTGGGCATTCATTTCAGTGGAGGAGAGGCCACTAGCCCTGGACATTCAGTCATTGGCTAATAGAATTGTGAGGCTGGACATTTCAGAGCCTAACTGAGTTCTTGCGTGTGTTGTTGCTAAATCTTCATTATTAGGACAGATCAAGGCTCGACAGTTCGATGACCCGCACTTAATAGTTCTTAGAGAGACGGTACTACAAGGTGGTGCCAAAGAAGTTTCTATTGGAGAGGATGGTGTTCTGCGACTTCAGGGTCGCCTATGTGTTCCTAATGTTGATGGAATGAGGGAGAGGATTCTAGAGGAGGCACGCAGTTCACAGTATTCTATTCATCCAGGTGCTACGAAGATGTATCATGACCTGAGGCAGCACTACTGGTGGCGGCGGATGAAGAAACACATAGTGGAGTATGCGGCTAGATGTCTAAATTGCCAACATGTTAAGTATGAGCACCAGAGGCCAGGAGGCCTACTCCAGTAGATGCCTATACCTGAGTGAAAATGGGAGCGCATCACTATGGACTTTGTAGTTTGGTTGTCGCGGACCTTGCGGAAGTTTGATGCGGTTGGGGTTATTGTAGACAAGTTGACCAAGTCGGCACACTTTATTTCAGCGGCCACTACTTATACTTCAGATAGGTTGGCCCAGATTTACATTCGGGAGATAGTTCAGTTTCACGGTGTTCCCATGTCCATCATATCAGATAGAGGTCCTTAGTTTACCTCACATTTCTGGAGAGCCGTACAGAGTGAGTTGGGCACCCGTGCAGAGCTCAGCATGGCATTTCATCCTCAGACCGACGGGCAGTCGGAGCGGAATGTTCAGACATTGGAGGACATGCTCAGGGCATGTGTGATTGACTTTAGAGGGTAGCGGGACCAATTCTTGCGCTTGGTCGAGTTTTCTTACAACAACAGCTATCAGTCCATCATTGAGATGGCTCCATTTGAGCCTTTATATGGACGATGGTGTTGTTTCCCCGTTGGCTAGTTTGGGCCTAGCGAGGCTAAGTTATACGGTACCGATTTGGTAAAGGATGCCTTAGAAAAGTTAAAGTTTATTTAGGAGAGGCTTCACACAGGACATTCCAGACATAAGAGTTACGAGGATCAGATGGCGCGTGATGTATCATTCATGGTCGGTGATAAGGTTCTCTTGAAAGTCTCGCCGATGAAGGGTATTATGAGGTTCGGGTAGAAGGGCAAGTTGAGCCCAAGGTTTATAGGCCCATTTGAGGTGTTGAGACGAGTTAGGGAGGTTGTTTATGAGCTTGCTCTACCTACCAGCTTATCAGGTGTTCATCTAGTTTTTCACGTATCTATGCTCCGGAGGTACCATGCCGACTTGTCTCATGTATTAGACTTCAGTACTATTCAACTAGACGAGAGGTTTGGCTACGAGGAGGAACCAGTTGCTATTATTGATAGGCAGGAGCGCCAGTTAAGGTCTAAGAGGGTTTCCATCGTGAAGGTCCAGTGGAGGGGCCAACCAGCCGAGGAGGCGACTTGGGAGTCCGAGGAGGACATGCGGAGCAGATACCTGTTTAACCAAAGAATTAGATTCTCTGCCAAAGCTATTTTAAGAAGAACACGGGTTTCTGATAACCAAAGAATATTCTAATAATAGTAAGTAAATTCGTAAATAGAAAGCAGAAAGATGCGTAAAAAGCAAGTATATTTCAATAGTGGTTCGAACGTGTCCTCACAAGTTATATTTTACTCCCTTTTATAGGGAATTTCTTAATATAACATCTACTTTTTTTAGTGATTGAGCATTAATGGCTAATAATGGAATTAATGCAACGTTACAATGATTAATCGTAACTGTTGCCGAAGATTATGTAACATTTTGGATCATTAATTGAAGATCCCCGAATCTGCCCTTTATTCCGTCTTGATTCATTCTAACCGTGTCTCTTCGCCTTATCAATTAGGTTGAGATTCCCGTATCTGATTATCCCGTGGGTATGCTGTTTCGTTCCTCTTTATCTCGTACCTCTTCATAAAGTATCATCCAGTTGTCATGTTGTCATTGCTCCATTAGATTGCAGAGTCATCATAAGTATTACACGTGTGAAGCTCATTTTTACCAATACAGATAGTCCCCCCACTTACCATTTATTTATCGTAATATTTGGTAAGTGGATACTCATTTATGAGGGAAACATTTTGCCGCCGCTTCAATCGTTCCATTGCATCCGTCTCTAAATGTATGCGTCGCTTTTCACTTCCATTTAATGCCAGTGCCACGTGGCTTTTCTAGATTTCTTTTGCAATTATTCAGCGCGTTTTAGGGATTTTTGCGGCTGCATCAGTCTTGAAGTGACAGCTTCAATTATGACATTCACATCACTATTTTTTCCATTTTTTGACGGTTGCCTTGGAGTATAAATACCACTTTTTCTTTCTTTAATTTCACGAAAAACTTCTAACCTTTTTTCTTTATTTGTAAATTCTTCATCTTCATAAATATGTCTTCTTCAAACCAACAATCTAAAAAGATCATCATTGTAGATGAACTGACTCCTTATTCTGCTCCAACACGGAGTAGGAGGGGTGGTAGGCTTAGGAGCTTAAATTCTACTCCTTCTAGGGGATCTTCTTCTTATTCTTCTCCCACTCCATCTTCTAGGTCTAACACTCATTCGTCTTCTTCGAGGGCTAGGGCTTCTAGATCTTCATCAATGAGTAAAGAACACAATGAACCGCTTCGTGAGCCGAGAGTCGATGAGATTGTTCCTGCGGAGTTTTCTTTTGCCAAGGATAGTCAAGCCATGAGTGAGAATCTTTATTCAATGTCATCACATGACAGTGCTGACCTTTATCCTACCCAAATAACAGACGACATAGTGTCTCTTGTACGCAGTGATTGTTATTGGAAGCCTGATTTTCCTGTTGTTGTTCCTAACGATAATAAAAGAATAACCTCTTACAAGATTGGATATTCTTATGTCTATACTTATACCTGCACATTAGGATTCAAGCCTCCCATCGACCTTGTTCGAGTTTTGTCGATTCTTCAAAGTTTTTCTGGGACAACTCGGTCCTCTTATTTGGCTAGTAGCCGCGTGCCTTAGGTATTTGGCCAATTTAGCTTCCGTACCCTTTACTTTTCATCATCTTATTCACCTCTATTCTCCGATGTCGTTCCGCCAATGAGTGTTTACTCTCACGGCTAGGAGTAAAAGGGTGTTAGTTACTCCAGATGATGACAAAGATAGACGGTGGTATGTCCGGTATGTTGTTGTCCCTACTGCAGGTTTAGTAGGTGAAGAAAATCTCCCCTTCCCTGAGAAGTGGAACTTTGCACGTGAGTACAGTTTTTATCACTTTCCTTTTCTTCACTTTTGATGAAATTTCAGTACCATACTGTTTCTTCTTCTTTTGCAGCAACCATGGGAACCGTTGAGAATGTTTCCGATTTTCGTGATTGGGTAGAAAAACTCTTGTCAATCGCTCCTTTAGAAGAACGTTCGTGGAAGTACCTCTCTTTGAGGTTTGGTTGGAAGGTGAAGACCCACGGTAAGTGAAGTTTTTTGTTTTTTACTTCTTCTCTTTTTGAGCTTTATCTGACCCCTTTTATTTGGTAGGGTTTCCTACTCGTGGAGTTTCTGCTGCGGCTGTGTCCGCTTCAAGGCTGTCTTTGGCTAAGGACTAGGAGATCATTGCTGGTTCCTCCTCATTGAAAATAAAAGAAAGTTGTTCCAGGACCTTAGAGGAGGAAGAGGAGGGTTCGCTGGTCCATAGGTCACGTAGGAGGAGGGTGGTCTCTGATGATGAATCTGCACTTGATCCTCCTGTGCCTGAATCAGAACTTTCCGCTCCTGAAGATGTAAATCCCTCTCCTGTTCGTGAGTCTGTTGATCACCTGTTCCAACAAGGTTTTGGTACCATCTCTAATGAAGCTCCTCTTGGTGCTAAGAAAATTTTGTTTATTGCTCTCGTTGCTGCCTCTGCTCCCATTGCCGTTCTTGCTCCCGTTGCTGCTCCTCAACCTACTCCGTCTATGGCTCCTTCGCCCGCTCCCGCTTCCGTGCCTTCTGTTATTGAAGTAGGGTCTTCCAGCAGGGGCGTGATGAAGCAAGTTACAATAGAGATTCTTGCGGCAGGCAGCCTCTTGAAAAAGTCGGGCCAGGCTGATGTATGGTTAAAGCCATTGATAGTTTCGACTGAGAAGCCTAAGCTGGAAAGCCACAGTTCCCTAACTTGGATGAACGAGATTGTGCACTCATCCTTAAAGGTAAAACTTGGTTTTCCTCCATATGTACTTATATATATTCTAACCGTATCTAATTTATCATTTTATGTAGATCAACCTTATAGGCACAGAGCTAATGATGAGAGTTGTTCAAACGGAGCAAGCAAAAAATGACTTCCATATTGAGGCTGATAATTGGAAGGAGCAGTACGAGAGTTTACAACTTGACATGGAGTCAATGGAGGAGGAAAAATGTACCTTGGAGCGGAAATTTAGGGTTATGGCAGCAGAACTGGCCGTTGAGAAGGCGTCTTTGAACCAGGCAGGTAAGGACAAAAGTGTCTTAGAGTCTTCATTTGCGGAGCAGCTTTCCCGTGCCACAGAGGAGATTAGGAGCCTGAAGACTTTGTTGGACCAGAAGGAGGTGTACTCTGGCGAACTTGTTCAATTGCTCACCCAAACCCAATAAGACCTCTGTAACTCTTCAGAGAAGGTCTAGTTTCTGGAAAGATCCATCGCTCCTTTACAGGCCTCTCATGATGTTGTCGTGGCTGAAAGAGATGAGCTAAGAGTTGAAGTTGGAAAATGGGAGAAAGACTACGAGGCTCTTGAAGACAAAACAACCATCGATGTTAACCGGGCTTATTTGAATGCCCGTCTTGACACATTGACGGAAATGGGCCAAGAGGGTTTTGACTTGGAAGCCGAAATTGCTAAAACTAGAGAGACGATTGAGAAGTCTCAGCAAAGTCATAATTTCTCTTGACCTGAGGCTGAGGTCCCTGCTGTTCGTGTATCGCCATCTCAAGCCGCTCCTCCTGCTAGTGAAGACAACCCACCATCTAGTGAATTTTTTATTTTTTTATTTTCAACAATTGGTGGTTACCCCCGGTCCCATTGGGGATAAAGTTCGGTCCTTTGTAAGTACCCAACTGACAACTTAGGGGTAACTTTTGTATAAACAAATTAGGCTTAGACTAAGTTAATACTTAGTTTTTTGCCACTATATATTAATAGTAATAGCGACATGACTTTCGATTCCTTTGAGTTCTTGCTTCATTCTTAAATCTTTGCATGCTTTCTTTTTTAGGCTTTTGGTTTACCTCTGAGTTTTTGACTTTGGATTTTAAAAAATGCTTAGATTTTTTGTAACTTTTCGTAATAGGCATGATTTATAAAAGTGGGCCCTTTTTTGATCGACACTTAATGAAGAAGATGTCTCAACTTCATAATGGTGTAACTGAACAAAAGCGAGATAGGAATTTCACATGTTTTTCTTTGACAATGTTTTTAAGAATGTGTTTGTATTGTTTCGAACTTTCGCAACATTTTACATGTGTTTGTGTATCGTCCATAACTCCTTTGCAACTATTTTTCTTACAACAAATTTTGTATAAACTTGTATTCGTAACTGTTTTTCTTTTGTAACAACTTTTTCGAATAAATACAAGGGTATAACGGTTTTCATTTATAATAATTTTTTGAATAAATATACGGGTATGAATTTTTACCCGTAACTGTTTTTGTTTACAACCGTTTTTGAATACATACAAGGATAATCCTTTTCTCATCCGTAACTGTTTTTATTTACAACAGTTTTTGAATAAGTACAAGGATGTTGCTTCATCCGTAACTGTTTTCATTTACAACAGCTTTTGACTAAGTACAATGATGTGAATTTTTATCCATATCTAATATTCTGCCATTAACCTAAACATTCATTTACATTTACGAATATGTTTTTTTTTAAGGTTTTTGAATCAGGCTTTGTGTTTTTTGTCTTTGGCTCTTTGATTTTGCTCATAGTACTTGACTTTTTGGGAAGATGGATCTTCAGGCTTGAGCTTTGACTTTTTAATATTCTTTGCCTTCCATACTGTATAGTCCCCCAAGTGTTTGAGCTTTGAAAAATAAAATCTCGAGCACTTCATTATTCCTTACTTGTGGTCCTTTTCCTGAAAAGGAAAAACATACCGGACACGAAGGTATATAGTTTAGATGATGACTGCTTAACCCTTTAAAAACGTCCATCAGAAATTTGTAACCCTAGACCGGGAATTCAGTTACTTCCTCGTGTCTATGCAGGTCTAATATCATCATCTCATGATGGGTTAGCTTTTTGCCTATCATCTAAAATGGTTAGTATAACTTTAACTGTACAAAAGTAAAATCGAATGTAATGACACCTGACCGGGGGTATTCCCTTTACTTCATAAGTAATACTTCTTCAAATGAATAACATTCCAACTGGTTGGTAAGATTCTGCCATCCATAGTTTCCAGCTCGTAAGCGCCTTTTCCAACAATGTCACGGACTTTGTAGGGCCCTTCCCAGTTTGGATTTAATTTTCCTGCACCAGCTTCCTCTGTTGATTGGAAGACTTTTTTAAGAACGAAGTCCCCAATTTTGAAATATATGAGGTAAGCTTTTTTGTTGTAATATCGCTATATTTTTTTTTGGGCTGCCATACGTATAAATGCAGCTTCTCTTCTTTGCTCGAGCAAATCCAGATTTGTCCTTAACTCGTCGTTGTTTGTTTCTTCCGTTGTCGTTGTGAATCTCGTGCTTGGTTCACCGATTTCCACTGGTATTCATGCTTCTGAACTGTAGACAAGCGTGAATGGAGTTTCTCCCGTGGCTACTTTTGCCGTAGTTCTGTAAGCCCATAATACTGCCGGTAGCTCGTCAGGCTAGTTTCCCTTTGCTTTTTCCAACCGTTTCTTTAAGTTGTTGACAATGACTTTGTTTTTTGACTCGGCTTGCCCATTAGCCACGGGGTGTTATGGTGATGAAGTGATTCGCTTGATTTGCCAGCTTTCGAAGAATTATGTGATTTGTGAGCCTATGAATTGTGGGCCATTGTCATATACGATCTCCTTTGGTTTTCCAAAGTGGCATATTATGTGTCTCCATATGAAGCTTTTCACTTATTTCTCTCACACCTGTTTAAATGCGTCTTCCTCCACCCATTTTGTGAAATAATCAGTTAATACGAGTAAGAACCGTACCTTTCCTTTAACTGGGGGAAGGGGTCCCACTATATCCATGCCCCATTTCATGAATGCCCATGGTGACACGACTAGGTGGAGTAATTCTGTTGGCCGGTGCATATTGTTGGGATATCGCTGACATTTTTCGCATTTAGCTACGAAGGTCTCAGTATCTTCCTCCATTTTAGGCCAATAGTACCCTGCTCTGATTAGGGTTTTGACTAAGGATCTTGCTCCTGCATGATTTCTGCAGTGTCCTTCGTGCACTTACTTCATCACGTACTCCGTTTGATTGGGTCTAAGGCACTTTGCTAGGGGACCTCCAAACATTTTATGGTATAAAGTTTCACAAACTAGGCAGTACCGCGCAGATTTTCGGCGAAGTGCTTGAGCTGCTTTTCTATCTTCAGGCACGGTGCTGTTCTGCAAAAGGTTTACAATTTCGTTTCTCCAATCCCAGGTTAAATTGTTAAATGTTACCTCATTTTTGTCCTGGTCGATTGATGAATGAAATAGGTGTATGAAAATTGCATTGTCTTTATTTGTTACGTCGGCAACTGCTGTGAGGTTAGCTAATGCATCCGCTTCTGCATTTTCCTCTCTGGGTATTTTTTGTAACTTTCCATGACTGGAATTGCCTTGCTAGGTCTCGTGCCTTTTCTATATATTGTTGCATCCGATCCTCTCTTGCGGTATAAGTCTCCTGCATCTGGTTTACCACTAGTTGAGAGTCACTTTTGATCACAATTTGCTCAATTGAGAGTTCTCGTGCCAGTTCAAGCTCTAAAATGACAGCTCCGTACTCTGCTTCATTGTTAGTTATGGGATAACATTTAATGGCTTGTCGTTTCTTTTCACCCGCGGGTGATATTAAAACAATTCCCAAGTCGGCTCCTTTTATGTTAGAAGAGCCGTCAGTAAATAGGGTCCAAATTCCTGGATTAGCCCCGTTGAAGAGTTGTAACTCTTTTTCCACTTCACGGATTATGCTAGTATTAAAATCAGCGACGAAATCAGCTAAAATCTGAGACTTTATTGCAGTCCTAGGCTGATATATTATGTTATGTTTGCTAAATTCTATTGCCCATTTAGCTAATCTCCCTGTTGGTCCCAAACGCACACGCAAGTATACGTGGTCGACAAGTAATATAGGATTGTAAGTCCAGATATCGTACCCACAGAGACTTCTGATTAATTATCAACTAAATTAAACCAAGCAATTAATCTATTCAAGCGAGCACTAAAGTATGAATATTTAACTAAAATTAATCTAGAATAGTAAACTATGAAATTAACGAAACAAATTGGCGAAATTAGATACGAATTCAATGAGATCCGATATTCTAGAGCTTTGGGTTAGCTCACAATCCTGTTGAGTTTTCCACTTAAATCGTCTAATTAATTAATCTTATTGATTGACGAGGTTAATATTGCTCGTAGACTTCTCACGAAGTACAACTCACCTATTCAAGCTAACCTAACACCTATATTTCTATGAAATTAGGATTAACAAGAATGCATTCATAATTCCCATATAATAACCAAGCAAGGTGATTAGGTATATTCCTATCCTAACCGCAAATCCGCTCCCCTGAAGGGTTAAGATCTTGCTCTACCCAATCTTATATGCAATCTAGGATTCAATCTAGAATTCCCTCTCCCGTGTTCAATCCTAGATTTGTAGATAGTATTCAATTGGTGATCAAGAAATCAAATAATTAAGCGCAAGATTGAATAAATAAACCAATATGATAAAATAATAAGAACAATTCAAGCTTCAAACTACAACGTTCATGTAGCACCAAAAACTCTAGAACTAATAAACTATGAAATTAAAGAAAGAGAAGAGAAGAAAACTAGGTAGAAGCCTCCTTCAAGCGTGGTATGTGTTCCTCCACGTCCAAAATCCTCCTCAAAGTTGTGTTTTTGGGTCTATTTATATGTTTGGGACAAACCCTAAACGTGTAGGATACTTCTATTCAAACCGGGAAACACTTAAAACCTTCAAAACTCGGACTGGGCCGGATCAGGGACCAGGCGTTACAGGCCAAACCTGGCGTTATGGGCCAAACACCTGGTCTCACCAGGCTTTATAGCCCAAACGCCCGGCTAAAGCATGGTATGACCAAGCTTTACAGCTCAAACGCCCGGCTATAGCCAGGTTCACTCCTTTTTGACTCTTGAGCGTATTTTTGAC